>APFE031672770.1:0-67714 GCA_000404065.3 Pinus taeda | reverse complement strand
AAAAATAATAAAGTTCAACTTGCTATATTTTGATTTTGTTATTAACTTCTGAACAGGCTTCGTTACAATACCATGGCTTATCAATACAACATGCCCAGAAACCATAACTTATTTCACAATCCAAATATTTTATAAGAATATGAAAAGATTCTTAACCATGGATATTCACCCCCACTTTACCATGGATATTATTAACTTGTAAATAGGATTTTTTACAAAGGTCCTACTCTGACACCATGTAGAAATTATTGTGTAGATTTTCAACTTTTCAATAATTTTTAATCAAAATCACAAGACACAAACCTACTCTACTTCTATGTGCAATTCAATTCACAATTTAGAACATCAATCACAAACATGTAATGAGAAATAACACACATGCAAACAATATTTTTTTCGGAGAAAGAAATATGATAAAAACCTCAATGCTTGCTTGCATTAATTTGATAAATAGAGATGTATTACGATTTCTTTTCTCAACTGAGCACAACCTAAAAGTGAATAACCTATCTTTCTGCTCACTTAGAAGCTCTGAGCCAGACTTAGTCAATTTCTGCCTCTACTTGATATCCGATTTCCTCATGCAATTCCTTGAGAAATTAGGCCCCTATTATTTACGAATTTCTCCAAAACAGATTGCGCAATTCCCAACGTTGATCATCTGACCGCATGCAACACTTGTACATTCAATACTAGTCTACAATTGATGTTACACTTCCTTGGAATATCCACCACAGTTGGGGAAATCGAATTATTTTCATGCACTAGATATTTTGTGTTGATTGATCAGTTAAATGGATGATCACTGAGTTTGACTGAAGTCCCACTATACAACTAACCTTCCACTAGTCCCTCCAATAGTTGGAACTAGTTTAACATAAAACAACTTAACATAAATGACCTTGATTGCTACAAATTAGCAATCACACATGCTTAACTGAACTCTAACTCCTCCAACTCTAATTTAGTGAGTAAAATTGGTGACACAAGCCATGTCACACAAGTTAATTGTATCCAAGTTGTCTGCTGATGTGGAAATTCGAATTTTCTCAATTTAATCAAGTAAAAATCAAATTGAGAATTTCTTGTTGCATCTTTCAACAATTACCAAATGTAATTATGCATTTCTTGTGATATGTATATTTATATATCTAAATATTTTCATTGTAATTGTCAATATAACTCCATGGTTTTAAATTAAAGCATTGTGACACTTAAATTAAGACTGAATATGTAATTATCCATTAGAATAGAGGTGTTATCAGTTTCCTAGATTAACCAACTTACTTCAAGTTTTTATACATCATTATTCATTTATAAAAGAATTTACATGAACTGTTTAAAATTCAACCCTCTCATTTTCTTATGATGGAGTAATGGATGGATTATAAGTGATTGTTCAATTTTGTAAGGTTTCAAATGTGAAATTAAGACTTTATTTTACTTTTTTGATCATGAAGTTAAGCCTTTTTAATTTGGAATGTAAATTATTTTTATAATAATAAAAAAATTCGAAGTCTACACATCACTCAATCTTTTTTATTTCACATATAAATTTTAAATGGAAATATTGTGGGTATAAATACATGTATGAGATATTTGATTAATCATCAAGAATTAAAACTTTACTACGATTTACATTATATATTATATTAATGATTGAAGAATGGAGTTCCATCCACCTTGAACTAAGTTAGTGGATAAAGATAAGTCTTCACTTGGAGAATAACTCATGCGTGGGATATGAAGACAGCTAGATGCATACAAGGGGTAGAGGATTTTCAAATACTTATGGGAAATATTGATCCATGAACATTTGACATAATGAATTGAACACTAAATCTATAATTTGGCATTGAAATTTGAAGCATATAGAATAAAAAGTCATGAACAATGGAAAAAATAGTATCCCTTAGAACAAATTTGTTATTACACATTTACAAACAATAAAATTGAAATTATAGTCTTTGACTTAAAGTATTGCCTGTCTACTATCCCTATCTTATGAATACAACGATGTGTGTGATATAAATAGATTGATTGATGAATCATGTGTTCAAGTCCAAATTACTCTTTCTATTTACTATCCATGTCCTTATAATATTAATCCTAGGGTTTATAATAGTAGTAGCGAGGATTTATAATAAATTAAGAATTATAATATTAATATTAGGGTTTAATATTAATGCTAGGGTTTATAATTTAATCCTAAAGTTTATAGTCCGAGGGTTTATAGCATTAATCTTAGGGTTTAATATTAATCTTAGGATTTATAATCCTAAGGTTTATAATAATACTCATACAGTTTAAAAATCAATCCTAGGGTTTATAATATGAATTTTGTAGGAATTTACAGGGTAAGTTCCTCAGATAGAACACCAAAGGACACCACTCACAAACAGATCACAGATCAATACACTAGTATTCTTAACGTGGTTAAAACCCTCAAAGAGGGAAACAGTCCACGGCCTGAGCCAAGGCGTCCACTTCAGGCAATTTATTAATAAAATAAAGAAAATTTACATATGCTTATCTCATGAATGGTCACCCTACAAATGATCCTCCATTCTCTTTAAATAGAAATCATGGACCAATCGGGTGTTAATCCATGGATCAAGTGTCAGTAATACCGAGGAAAGAATAAACCGTCGGATCAGTTCATGTCTAGAACATATCATGACCATTGGATTGTAAGTTACAAAAGTACATAGTAAATAAACAAACTTTACCTAACTCTACACTAGACCAAGTTATACTTAACTATTTCCTATGTGTAGGAATATCCTAACAGACCCCCTTAAGAACAACTTGGGATAGGATTGAAGGATGTACAAATATGACACAATAGGATAAGGAAGGAGGCATTAGAGCTTATCCCCCCTTAGTGACAACCTCCTGAACTCCAACCATAAATCAAAGTTTAGTAAACTTTGCCTCTCTAAGAGCCTTTGTAAAGATATATGTAACTTGATCATCGATTGAACAATATTGTACTTCAAGAACATTATTGGTCGTTAATGAGCTTTCTGATGAATTTCATATGTAGTTCAATGCGTTTTTTGCATTGATCTTGGGTTGCATCTTTGCATAGTTGAATGGCACTTTGATTATCACACCAAAGTGTAGTTGGATGCTGCTACTCAAAGCCAAACTCTGACAGGATTTGACAAAGCCATGGGGCTTCCTTACTAGCTTCTACAGCACCATGATACTCTACTTCTGCTGAACAAAAAGAAATGGCACTTTGTTTCTTGCAAGCCCATGTAATAGGTCTAGAACCAAGAGTGAAGACATAACCTGCAGTAGACTTCTAATCATCAGGTTCACCAGCCCAATCGGAATCAGTGAAACCAACCAAAAGAGGAGATTCTTCTGCATTGTAATGAATCCCAAACTGAACTGTACCTCGAACATAACGAAGTATTCTTTTATTTGCTTTCCAATGACTTTCATGTGGATTTTTCATAAACCGAGCAATAAGGCCAACAACAAAGGAAATGTTGGGACAAGTATGGGTCAGATACAAAAGTTTTCCTACAAGCTGACGGTATAAGGTAGCATCAACTTTAGGGGAAGTACAAGTGACTGAAATTTTGGCTCCAAACTGAAAGGGAGAAGGGGTTGGCTTACAGTCTTCCATATGAAATTGGTGTATAAGATCACAGGCATACTTGGATTGGGAAAGGGAAATACCTTCCTTGGATTGCAAGACTTGAAGACCAAGAAAATATTGCAAGTGTCCTAAGTTTGTCATTTCAAACTACTTTTTATGGCTAGACATCACATGGTTTATAAGGTTGGGATCACTACCAATAAGGATCAGATCATCAACATAAAGGATGAGAATGATAAGAGACTTACCCACTTTCTTGGTGTAAATAGTATTGTCAAAACGCCACCTAGAAAAGTCAGTATCTAAAAGAAATCTATCCATTTTTGCATACCAAGCTCGAGGGGCTTGCTTCAAACCATAAATGGATTTCTTAAGCTAACATGCAAGGCTAGATTCTGTTGTTATAAAGCCAAGAGGTTGTTCCATATAGATTTTTTCATGCAAGTCCCCATGCAAGAAGGCAGATTTAACATCCATATTATGAACTTCCCAATTGAAAGAGGCAGCAAGGGAAAGAACAAGACGGATAGAGTTCATTTTGGAAAAAGGGGAGAAGGTTTCAGTGTAGTCAATGCCTTCAACTTATGAAAATCCCTTAGCAACAAGACGAGCTTTATGTTTATCAACTTTTCCATCTAGTCCAAACTTGATTCTGTAAACCCATTTACATCTAACAATTTTTCGTCCCTTTGGAAGAGGAACAAGATCCCATGTATCATTTTCCAGTAATGAACGATATTATTCATTCATAGATACATCACAATCTAGATGTCCTGAAGCTTCTACAAAGGTGTCAATATCATAATTCGTTGAATCTTGAGCCAATAAAGGAGAGGCTCTATCGAACTGTGAATGTGTACATTGTTGATCTGTAGGATCACCTGCAAGAGCACCTACTGCATCCTGAGTAATGTGGACCCATTTTGGAAGTTGAGGAGCCAAAGGAGGATCTAGAGAAGGTGGGGGAGGATTTTCATCCTCGCTGTCATCCTCTGAAGAAGAAATATTTTCAAGAGTAGAAGGGATAGAGAGAGGTGGCACATCCACCGAACTAGGCTCATAGGCTGATATATTTTCAGCAAACTTTACATCTCTTCTAATGATAACATTTTTGGACTTAGGTGAAAGAATTATTTATCCTTTGACATCTTCAAAATATCCAACAAAAATACATTTTTCACTCTTAGGTTCTAAGGCTTTATGTTTCTCATCGGGAATATGGGCTCATGCTTCACTTCCCAAAACACGAAAGTTACTTACATCTAGTTTAATTGAGCTCCATGCTTCTTCTGGAGTGATATTATTTAAAACCTTAGTGTTATTTATTAGGTAATTTGCACAATTAATTGCTTCTACCCGAAAATTAAGACTAGGTCCTTTAGATTGAAGCATACAATTAGCCATTTCCTTTAAGGTGTGATTCTTCCTTTCATCTATATCCTTTATAAAAGAATTCACGTGCATTGTTTAAGATTCAATCCTCCCATTTTCTTATGATGGAGTAATGCATGGGTTATAAGTGATCGTTCAATTTTGTAAGGTTTCAAATGTGAAATTAAGACTTTATTTTACTTTTTTCATCATGAAGTTAAGTCTTTTTAATTTGGAATGTAAATTATTTTTATAAGAATAGAAAAATTCGATGTCTACACATCACTCAATATTTTTTATTTCACATATAAATTTTAAATGGAAATATTGTGGGTCACAATACATGTATTAGATATTTGATTAATCATCAAGAATTAAAACTTTACTATGCTTTACATTATATATTATATTAATCCTTTAAAATCTTTGAAGAATGGAGTTCCATTTGCCTTGAATTAAGTTAGTGGAGAAAGACAAGTCTTCACATGGAGAATAACTCATGGGTGGGATATGAAGATAGCTAGACGCGTACAAGGGGTAGATAATTTTCAAATACTTATGGGAAATATTGATCCATGAACATTTGACATAATGAACAATAAATATATAATTTGGCATTGAAATTTGAAGCATATAGATCAAAGAGTCATGAACAATGCAAAAAAATATTATCCCTTAGAACAAATTTGTTATTACACATTTACAAACAATAAAATTGAAATTATAGTCTTTGACTTAAAGTATTGCCTGTATATTATCCCTATCTTATGGATACAACAATGAGTATGATATAAATACATTGATTAATGAATCATGTGTTCGAGTCCAAATTACTCTTTCTATTTACTATCCATGTCCTTATAATATTAATCCTAGGGTTTATAATAGTAGTAGCAAGGATTTATAATAAATTAAAAATTGTAATACTAAGGTTTATAATATTCATATTAGGGTTTAATATTAATCCTAAAGTTTATAATCCCAAGTTTTATAGTATTAATCTTAGATTTTAATATTAATCTTAAGATTTTTAATCCTAGCGTTTATAATAATAGGCATACGGTGATCTGATATTCACCCTATGAGTGACATCAGTTAAAGATTTATTGTTTAATGGTATTACAGACTCATGTGTTGGTGTGTGTGTGTTTTGTGTTAATGAAGCAACGGCGATTAGATTGTCAATACACATACAATAAAATGTGAAGACAGTAGAGAAATACAGTAAGCAGACACAAAGACACAAGAGATTTTAATAAGGAATTCACCCTATTCTCCAGGGCTACATCTCCAGTCCAGTTTTAGTGGTGGCCTTGTTTTATTATGCCTTTAAGCAGAGAATTACAATACAGGGACTCAATGTGAGTTATCCTGAAGCAGGTTTCACTTGGCAGGGTGGTTCTTGGGTTCCCCAAGCCACTGGAGTGCACAGACTCATCTTCCTACCAGCTCTATGACCTTCTGGTCTACAATGGAAAGAGCCAAATGTGGTGCTCAGTCCAGACAGTTTCCTCTATGGGATGGATTGAATCTCTCAAGCTCTTTGGTGCTCGATGTTGTCATTGGTCAGCTTGGCCCTCTACCTCTTTCTGCTTTTTGCTTTACTTCCTTCTTCTCTGGTTTCTGTCTCTCAGCATTCAGTCCTCCTCTCGGGGTTTGCTCTGACTGACTTCTAACTTGTCTGTGTATTTTTTTCGTTGTTCATGGCTTTGAAGCCATTTGAACTCATGCATGTTCAGTTCCTCTTTCGCCTCTGTCTATTTACCTTTGGCATCTGTGCTTGGAGTTCCTTGTTCGGCGTCATCATGAATGCTCAAGGAGTGGCCACATGTCCTCCTCTAAATGACGCCAGTCTGCTTCGTCGGTTTGTTTCTTCAGTTACGTCATGGATGAAGTCTTCGTCCATCGTGGCAGTCAAATAGACTCCAAATCCTTCAAAAATGCGGCTCATTCTTTCGTTGATTCTGCTTCCCCCCATCGGGCTTGATCTCAGCCGTCCAATCTGGGGCCTCCAGATCCAACGCCATATGCACATCCCACGCGGTTGACTTGCTCGACCGATAATGCACGATCAATGGTAGTTTTCTCTCACCTCCACTTTCCACGCATCGATTGATGTATGGAATCATCCCGTTCTCATCCAAAACCTCTTACCGTTTGTGGGCACCCTAATCAATACCGCCAATTTTCCAAAGCGTGGGTCTCGCCTTTGTACGTTAGCACTTTTCATTTTTCTGCCTGTGGTTCTCTGGCTCCCACATGTGACCGAGTGCTCGAGGCTCCTCCATTTTGGCCCTATTCGCCCAAAGATGCGTGATTAGTGCTAATCGAGCATCAAAATCCACCTCCTTTTCCTGATCCGGGGCTCCCAGGGGCTACTTTGACCTCCCACACAGTCTCCATGGGCCTCGGTCAACGCGCTTTGATGAAGGTCCTCGTCGTTCCACGTTGGCTTCCATTGCCACTAGTTCAGAGTGTTTTTTATCATTGTTTTGGAATTTTTAGAGATTTATCCGAACCTGATACAGTCATGGTTCTTTGATAGTTCTTGATGGATCCAGTTCGGATCACGACCTTCCCAATGAAAAAGATTTTGGACCACCAAAAGTTGGTTTTCTTTTAAGCGTCGACTAAGTGAGGATATTGTTGTCTCACTTGTTTAATCTCAATCCATTTTGCATTGCTTGGCTTTGAACCTTTGAGTCTAAGTCTGAGGTACTCAACATATCCTCTGCGTGTCGTCCTCACCTTCCTGTCCAAGACTGTGTCTTCCTACAATTCATTAAGATATTCAGGTAGTAGGTCATCAATAGAAGGCAATTGACTTTGCTCTTCAGGATCCTCAATTAGAGAAGGTTCAAACAATCTCAAGCAATCTGCATTTACGACTAAGTAGATGTGCATGTAAGCTAGTAGATCAAGGCGAAAAACATTTTCACCAATCTTTTCAAGTATTTTGAAGGGTCCATACCTGATAGGCTTTAGCTTTTTACCTTCACCTTGCATCCTGACCTTGCTAATATACAGCCAGACCTAGTCTCCAACTTGAAAACTATGCTCCATCCGATGCTTGTCATGCCTAGCCTTGTATTTGGCTTGGCTCTTTTCCAGCTGTTCCTGTACTGCCTGGTGAATCTCCTGGATCTATTCAATGAACCTAGTTGCCTTGTCCACATCACTATGTCCATCAACCGTTATATCTTTACCAAAGACAAAATCCAAAGGAGACCTTGGTATGAAACCAAAACAGGTCTCAAAAGGAGATCTTTGTGTAAAAGAGTGTTTTTCTCTGTTGTAAACATGTTGCACATAACACAAATGTTCATCCCAAAGCTTAGGATGTTTGTTGCAATATCCCCTGAGTACCTGGATCACTGTCATATTAACTACTTCTGTCTGGCTATTGGTTTGTGGATGAAAAGTTGTGCTTTTCTTCAGTTGGGTGTCCATCAGTTCCCACAGACTTGACCAAAACTTCCCCACAAATCGGGTGTCTTGATCAGATACAATAGAAGTGGGTAATTCAAAATGAACCCATACATGTTCAAAGATTAATTTTGCAGTTTGTTCAGTTGTAATCTGTTTATTACAAGGTATAAAAATACACATTCTGCTAAACCTATCGACAACCACATATAGATAATCATGACCTTTCCTAGATTTAGGCAGTCCTCCAACAAAATCCATGGAAACACTTTCCCAAGGGTGAGAAGGAACTGGTAAAGTAGTGTACAAGCCTAGTTTTCTATTGTTGGGCTTGCTTTTAGCACACATAGTACACCCTCTTACATATCTTGAAACTGTCTCATTCATTTTCGGCCAATAACAAAATCTTTGCAACTATGCAACTGTTTTACTTACCCCAAAGTGACCTAATACCAAAGAAGTGTGTGCCTCTCTAATTATCTTTACTCTCTCGGTTTGCAGAATGCATAGTTTCCCACAATGATATAAGAGTCGGTCCTTCACATGATAATCCAATTCTTCTACCTTTTTTCCTTGACTCAAAGTTGCATATACATCTTTAAAGTCTATATCTTAAGCATATTGTTCTATTTAGCTTTCATGTAGCACATAATTATGCTTAAGTATGGTAGATGCATTTATAATGGGTCTAGATAACATGTCTGCAACTTTGTTGTGTATGCCATTTTTATATGTGATGACTAGATGAAATTGTTGTAGAAAACTCATCCATTTGTAATGCCTTGATTGCTGCAACTTAGTTTGGGAGTGTAGACATTGAAGTGGTCGATGATCAGTATGTATTACTGTCTCTTTTCCCATTAAGTAATGTTTCCACTTTTTCACACTCTGAACTAATGCATACAATTTCTTATCATATGCAAGATAGTTAACTACTGCAGGATTAAAAGTCTCAGAATGATAACATGTGGGTTTACCATGCTGTGTTAACACTGCTCCCATGGCATAGTCACTGGCATTTTTTTGGATTTCAATGGTCTTTGTAGATCAGGCAGTGCTAGTACAGGTGTTGTACTGATCTTTTCTTTCAAGGTGTCGAAGGCTTTCTGATGTTTGCCTCCCCACTGAAACACCTTGTTCAATCCTGTCAAAGCATGTAAGGGAGCTGCAATCAAGGAAAAATTAGAAATGAACTTCCTCCAATATTGTGTTGCTCCTAAGAAGCTTCTTACTTCTGTAGAAGACTTGGGTTTAGGCCAGTTTACAATGACTGCCACTTTAGAGGGATCTATTTTCAATTCACCACCCCCTACTATATGACCCAAATAATTTAGAGATGTTTTGACAAATTCACATTTTGAGACTTTAACATAAACTTTTTCTCTTTTCAAAACATCTAATGTCTGTTTAACATGCTTTCAGTGTTCTTCCCACATTTTACTAAAAATTAGAATGTCATCCAGATACACAATAACAAAATCATCAAGAAAAGGTCTAATTACATCATCCATTAATCTCATGAAAGTAGTAGGAGCATTGGTCAAACCAAAAGGCATAACTAGCCACTCATATAATCCCTGCTTTATTTTGAAAGTAGTCTTCCATGCATCTTGCTCTGCAACTCTGACCTGATGGTATCCACTGTGCAAATCTAGCTTGGTGAAATAAACAGCTTCCTTCAATTGATCTAAAAGATCATCTATGCGAGGAAGGGGATAACGATTTTTTATTGTTATCTTATTCAGCGCTCAGTAGTCAATGCACATTCTCCATGAGCCATCTTTCTTTCTCACCAAAACGATTGGTGACCCACATGGTGATGTGCTAAGCCTGATGAATCCCTTCTCGAGCAACTCGTGCACTTGCTTCTTGATTTCAGCATTCTCTAAAGCAGACAACCTGTACATCTAATGTTAGGCAATGGAACATCTTGCTGCAAAATAATATCATGTACTATTTCCTTTTTGGGTGGCAGACCTTAAGGTTCCTGAAATAGGACATCATACTCTGAAACAATGTTTTCTAGATTAGCTTGTTGCTGAACATTACAGCCCTCAAATACATTGGTTTTATCAGGATTCTTTTCCTTTACAACTATTAGTAAGAATTGTTTGCATGAATTTATCATTCTTTTCATCTACCCAGAATTTATGGGAGTATAATTATTCTTGAGCTTGTGAACTCATACAAAATATTCGATTCCATCTTTAACAAGTAGATAATTGTTCTCATCTCTATAGAAAATAGCCTTTCTATCATACAAGTAAGGACTTCTTAAAACAATTCCACATATATCCAAAGGAATTATGTCTAACTCAACCTCATCTACAAATGCTGACCCAAAAGAAAACTTGAGTTTGCACTGTCTAGTCACTTGTAGTTGTGCTTTATCATTCAACCATCTTAATGGGTATGGTTTCTTGTGAGGTGTAGTTGCTAATCCCAATTTCTTTACAATTGCTTCAAAAATCAAATTTACTTGTGAACCACTATCGAAAAAAGTATCAATCTTTTGATGTTTGGAAATAACTCGAATATGAAAAAGCTCATGTCTTTTTCTCTCATGTTCTTCATCAGTAATAGTTTGAGTAGAATTACTAGTAGATGCTTCAGAATTCTTACCTTTTATACCTGTGGCTGCAATGATTGTTTCATCTCCCGATTCTGACCCCAAATTGTTATGAATAGCTACAGCAGTATTCTTCTTCTTGCCCTCAAACTTCTTAGGTCTCAGCTCTAGATGCAGAATCCAACAGTGCTCATCATCATACCCCTCCTTTTTACAGTGAGTGGATGAAGCTTTGCTTTTTTGTGCACTGTTAGCCTTCCTTGCATTCCACTTCTACTTTCTTTTCTCCTTGCTCTTGCTTACAGTGGGTTGGGATGGTCCCCCAACTTCTGCATTTCCATTCTTTCCCTCTAGCTTCTAGATGAGTAGCTTGTACAGATACCTCATCTATACTAGTGGGATTAAACATGAGGATGGCCTCATGTAGCTGTGTATACCACCAATGTACTTCAAAACAGTCTCTGGTGAGTCTAATGAGATACCCAACATCAATGCTCTCTTTCTAAATTCTTGAGTATACCCTTGCACACTTTTCCCTTTCAACTGCCGAAGATTTTGCCAACTCATCATGGCTTGTTGCATGTAGGCCAATGGATAGAACTTGCTTTTTGATTGCAGAAAACAAAGTCACTCCAGAATAGAGATAGTCTTACCATGTCCCTTTATGTCAGCTTGGGTTCTACCTTTCCACCAAATCAAGGTAGTGCCTCCTAGGCGTAGGCTTGCCAGCTGAATTTTACTCTTGTCTGAGTTGATGTTCTGTACTCTGCAATACACATCAATTTGTCTAATCCAATTGTCCAACTCTCAGCGTTTAAGCTCTCCATCATATATAGGCAAATCAAATTTAACATCTAGTTTAATCAAATATGCTTTCTTATTATGCACAGGGCTATTAGGAGGTGTGAGAAAGCTTTCCTCTTTCCCTTTTCCTTTTGAGTGGTCATGAGAATGAGAATCATCTTCTTCTTTATCTTGTTTCGAACCTGATGAATATTCATCCTTATGCTTTCTAAAGTCCCTATACATCTCTTCTACCATAGACTTTAGCTAGGAAACTCTCTATGAATTGAGGGTTCAGCCCCAAAGAACCTTCCTCTGACATTGTCTTCCGAGGATAGACTCTCCCAATTTTAGGATTAGTTTCGACCAACTCTCCTTCTCCTAATTTGAGCTTTGATCTAGTGAGCATTCAACACCTAAACCAACACAAGCTTGTCTAACCTTATAGCCTAGATCTTTGATACCACTTGATCTGATATTCACCCTATGAGTGACATTAGTTAAAGATTTATTGTTTAAGGGTATTACAGACTCACCTGTTCGTGTGTGTGTGTGTTCTTTGTTATTGAAGCAATGGATCAATCAGATTGCGAATACATAGACAATAAAATGTGAAGCTAGCAGAGAAATACAATAAGTAGACACAAAGACACAAGAGATTTTAATAAGGAGTTCACCCTATTCTCCAGGCTACATCTTTGGTCCAGCGTTCAGTGGTGGCATTGTTTTATTGTGCCTTTAAGCAACGAATTACAATACAGGGACTCAATGTGAGTTCTCCTGAAGCAGGTTTCACTTGGCAGGGCGGTTCTTGGATTCCCCAAGCCACCAGAGTGCACAGACTCGTCTTCCTACCAGCTCTGTGACCTTCTGGTCTATAGTGGAAAGAGCCAAATGTGGTGCTCAGTTTGGACAGATTACTCTATGGGATGGCTTGAATCTCTCAAGCTCTCTGGTGCTCGATGCTGCCGCTAGTCAGCTCGGCCCTCTATCTCTTTCTGCTTTTGCTTTACTACCTTCTTCTCTGGTTTCTATCTCTCAGTGTTTAGTGCTCCTCTCGGGGTTTGCTCTAACTGACTTCTAACTTGACTATGTACTTTTTTCGTTGTTCATGGCTTTGAAGCCATTCGAACTCATGCATGTTCGGTTCCTCTTCCACCTCTGTCAATTCACCTTCTGCAGCTGCGCTTGGAGTTCCTTATTCGGCGTCCTCATGAATGCTCAGGGAGTGGCCACATGTCCTCCTCTAAATGGCGCCAGCCTACTTCATCGGTTCGTTTCTTCAGTTATGTCATTGATGAAGTCTTCCTCCATCGTGGCAGTCAAACGGATTCCAAATACTTCTAAAACGTGGCTTATTCTTTCGTCGATTCCACTTCCCCCCATCGGGCTTGATCTCAGCCATCTAATCTGGGGCCTCTAGATCTGACGCCATACACATGTCCTGCATGGTTGACTTGCTCGACTGATAACGTGCGATCAACGGAGGTTTTCTCTCACCTTCGCTTGCCACGTGTCGATCGATGTATGGAATCACCCCATTCTCGTCCAAAACCGCTTATCGTTTGTGGGCACCCTGATCAATATCGTCGGTTTTCCAGAGCGCGGGTCCCCCCTTTGTACGTTAGTGCTTTTCGCTTTTCCACCCGTAGTTCTCTAGCTCCCCCACGCGACCGAGTGCTCGAGGCTCCCCCATTTTGGCCCTTTTCGCCTAGAGATGAACGATTAGCGCTAATCGCGCATCAAAATCCACCTCCTTTTCCCGATCCGGGGCTCCCAAGGGCTATTTTGACCCACTGCACAGTCTCCATGGGCCTCGGTCAACGCGCTTTGACTGAGGTCCTCATCGTTCCATGCTGGGTGCCATTGCCACTGGTTCAGGGTGTTTTCGATCACTGTTTTGGAATTTTTATAGATTTGTTCTGACCTGATACAGTCATGGTTCTTTGATAGTTCTTGATGGATCCCATTCGGATCATGCAGTTTATAATATCTATCCTAGGGTTTACAATATGAATCCTAGGTTTAATATTAATATGAGGGTATATAACAGTAATGCTAGGGTTTATAATATTAATAGTAGTGTTTATAATCTTAGGGTTTATAATAATAATATTAAGGTTTGTAATATTAGTCTTAGGGTTTGTAATATTAATGTTTGGGTTTACAATATTAGTCTTGGGTATAATATTAATCTTAGGGTTTATAAAATTTGGTTTTGAATTAGGGTTTTATATTATGACATCAGAATGGTATAGAAATGTGCCAACATAGCATTGTGACAAACATTGTTCCAATGTGACAATTAACCTAACAATCATTATCGCAATGTTAAATCACTTTGAAATTTATTTATTGTGGCATAGAAAAATTGCAAAATTGGATATTAGTATTGGGCTTATAATATTAATTAATGGGCTTCAATATATTAAACTTAAGGTTTATAATCCTAGGTTTTATAATATTAATTTGGGAGTTATAATCCTACAGTCTACAATATTATTATTAGGGTTTAGAATTATAGGGTTTAATATATTAAACTTAGGATTTTATATATAAACATTAGGGTTTATAATATTAATGGTAGATGAGTGAACATTTAAATGTTGGCTCAATTAATAATAAAAAGTTAAAAGTAATAAACAAAAAATCAAAGAAAAAAATTAGAGTAATAAAATTAATAATAAAATGTTTAAGCAATAAAAATAATAAAATTTGGTGATTAATCCATACAAGCGGCATGAAAGGCGGGAGCAGAACGGAGTCTCTGCAACTCGTATTAGGGTTTCAATAAGCTCCTGCTATGGCAAGTCCTCCTGACAGCGTACCAGTGGCGACACAGTGGCAGAGCAGCAGGTCTCAATCGACAGTTTCTGATTGACAGAAATAATGAACCCCCCTCAGGGGGAAGGAGGGGCGCCTCCTCCAACAAACGACAACCAGCCAAGAATCATCGAGGGTTCTGACAGGGGAAAGGAGCTTGAGGACGAAAATACAGACAAAAGTCAGAAGCTGAACACTGAACAGGCACAGAAAGATAAGCCGAAAGTCAGCTCGTCAACATGCAAGCTAGTAGCAACATATAGGCCAAAGGTAGAGCTTCCGAGCCACCGCATCAACGCTAGAATTCAGTACATGAGAGATCATGCCCTCATAGGAAAATTCATTGGAATATGGCCAAATGAGAAGGCGCTAAGAGCCTGGATAAATGTTAAATGGCATCCAAAAGGACATATAACCCTGCATCTAGGGCCCAAGGGATTTTTCACCGCAGTTTTCAACTGTCTGGAAGATAGGAACAGAGTCTTAGATGGAGGACCTTACTTTTTTAACTCAGTCGGGTTATTTCTCAAAGAATGGATCGAACGATTCAACCCTGATAAAGAAGACCTTAGCTGCGCACCAGTGTGGATCAGGCTATACTCTCTGCCATTGGAATACTGGGAAGAGGAGTCTCTCAAGGCGATCGGCAATGTGCTGGGTGACTTCGTCAAGGTCGCAGAAGAAACAAAGACGCATAGATACACCTCATACGCGTGAATCTGTGTCTACATGGACCTAAAACAAGATCTGCCTGATACGGTAAGTCTTTTTCATGAAGATGTGGAATGGATACAGCTAATTGATTATGAGCATGTACCCTTTAGATGCAGGAAATGTCATGATTTAGGACATCTCTATAGAGACTGCCCATTGAATACCAAACCCTCAGTACAAACTAGCCCGGAAAACACAACCCCGAATGGCTTCACAAAGGTGCCAAATCGCAGAAGAGGAAATAAAAAACCAGCAACCTCCACAAATATTCCTCCAATGGATCAATCGCAACCATCAACAAGTAATAGTTTTGAAGCTTTAGCCAATTTAGACATGCAAGATCCAGACAACATCCCCTCCAATAAAGCAGGAAGTAGTCAGGAAAAGACTGAGGGATCCAAATCGAAAACAGGGGAAAAGGAGGCAGAACAAGAGGGCAGTCATCTCAAGACGGCTTCAAATACTTGGAGCTACCCGGAAATGGAAATAGATGGTTCCAACCCCGATCAAGCAGACGAGAATCAAGGCGATGGCCACTATCAAGAATCACAAAACATGGAGGAGGATACGGAATCTATAGATATATGCGAGCTGGACATTTTAGGCTTAGAACAGGCCTGTAAAATAGGAAATTTCGACAAGATACCTGATACACAAGTGGATAATCTAGTAGCCATCCTCAATAAAGCCCAGAACAAATACTCACTAGGGGTCCAAATTGGCAGCCAATGGGATGGGAAATTCATCACCAAAGATAGCAAGAAGCATGGGAGGAAAACTACTCTGGAGAGAACCATCAAGATAGGAGAGGTATTGGTAGAATCCGACAGATATGCTAAGCTAACCAAGTATTTCAATCGCACCCCCAAATCTTCCCAATGAAGTTGATCTCATGGAATATCAGAGGGCTCAACAGCCCAAGGAAAGGAAGACTACTAAAAAACATGATAATGGAGGAAAAACCCACAATCCTCTTTTTGCAAGAAACAAAATGTAACGCGACAGTTTTGGAAAAAATAGCAGCAAAAGCCTAGCCTGGAGGGCTAGTAACAGCTGTTGATGCTCAGGGAGCGTCAGGAGGACTTGCAGTGCTTTGGGATGCGAGAACCATTCAACTGAACAACATTCATGCAAATAAAAACTTCATCCAAGCTATCTTTCATATAATTGGCACCAATATCTATGGTCATATGACAAATGTGTATTTTCCTCAAGAAACCCAGCACAAGGTTGAAATTCTGAACGCAATAACGAAGCTCAACACAGAGAGAATGTACCCGTTATGGATATCTGGAGGAGACTACAATATGATCGCAACAATGGAGGAAAAAAATGGGGGATGCTGCAGAATAAACAGGGATGGCTCTATACTAAAAGACTTCATTCAGAACAATTGGCTGATAGATCTTCCCATAAACAACATCCTATACACCTGGAACAACAGAAGAGCAGATCCGATGCAAATAGCCTCACGTCTTAATCGATTTCTCATTTCAGATAATGTAGTACATCTAGGAGGTGAATTTATTGCATCCATCCTTCCTATATCTGGCTCGGATCATTGGCCAATCGCCCTCCATTGGAATCGCCCTGGCTGCAACACAAGGCGACCCTTCCTGTTTGAGGCTTTTTGGCTATCTCATCCGGACTTCTATGAATTTGTCAGAGCATCTTGGCTAAAATTCAATCCAACAAATGGAACAAAAATGTCTATATTCCAAAGGAAGCTGAAATACCTCAAAGGGGAAATTAAACGCTGGAATCAATCCACCTTCGGCAACATCTTCAAAGCTAAGGAAACCCTCAGTCGAGAAATGAAGGCTATTCAGTAGAGAATGATCACTAAAGGATGTTTCGAAGAGCTAGCCAATAAAGAGCAATCCATCGAAAATCAAATCCTTGAGAGAGACCTACAGGAAGAAACTCTTTGGAGGAAAAAATCTGGAGTTAGATGGCTGAACGAGGGTGAAAAGAATACAAAATTCTTTCACAAAACCAAAGTGCAAAGAAGAATGAACAATCACATCTCTCACATCAACAATGAGCAAGGAAACAAAATTGAAACCCATGAAGGCATTGAACAGGAATTCCTTAATTACTTCAAGAAGATGAATCAAGAACCTAATATAAACAGAACAGAGGCAATCGATAAAATCATCGAACATATACCAAGATTGATCACTGAGGATCATAATCTTCTCCTTCTCAAGCCCATAAGTCTTCAAGAGGTTGAGACTATTGTACATCAGCTAAAAGCAGGGAAAGCGCCAGGACCAGATGGATTCACCTCAAACTTCTTTCAACATTTCTGGGAATTAGTTAAATGGGTAGTCTGGCAGGTTGTAAAAGAATCGTGCACATTAAGATGGATGTATCCGGGTATGAATGCAACATTTATTGCATTAATCCCCAAAGCAGAAGAATCCAACACTCCGGATAAATACAGACAGATTGCGTTATGCAACATTATTTACAAAATTGTCTCCAAGGTTATAGCTTCCAGACTGAAGCCTTTGCTTCCCCTTATTATATCTCCAGAACAATCGGGATACGTAGAAGGAAGGCAGATTACGGATGGGATTATTTCAACCCATGAAATAATCCACTCTCTCAAGCACTCAAAAAGACCAGGTATGCTGCTCAAAATCAACTTATCTAAAGCTTTTGATAGTATTAGTTGGGAATACTTACAAAATATCCTCAATGCCTTTGGCTTCACCCTCGCTTGGATTAGATGGGTCAGTAATCTTTTATCCTCCTCATTCTTTTCAATTCTTATCAATGGGATCCCATCGCCCACTTTTCATCCTTCTAGGGGGATCAGACAAGGTGATCCTCTCTCGCCCTTTCTGTTTGTCATCTTAGCTGAAGGGCTAGGCCGTAACATAAAATCAGTTATCCTCTCTCATAGCCTCAAAGGTCTCGCTTTCCACAATGCCCCTGCCTTTTCTCACCAGCAATTTGTAGACGATAACATGTTATTTGGTCATCCATCTGTTCAAGAAGCCCGAAATCTCAAATCAATTCTTGCAAACTTCTCGGATGCCTCTAGAGCTCTCATTAACAAAGTCAAATCTCAGATTTTCTTCTTCAATATGCCCCCCACCACACAAAGAGCAATTGCCCGCATCCTCAGCTTCACCATCGCTTCTCTTCCTTCCAAATACTTGGGAGCCCCATTAATTGCCTCGGCTCTCAAGCACTCCTCTTGGAATAACCTGTTGGAAAAGCTAGAAGCTAAATTGTTCCTATGGACACACAGAGCTCTTAATATGGCCAACAGGTTAGTGCTAATCAAAGCTGTTTTACAGTCCATGCCTCTTTACCTCTTTTCTATATTGGCGGCACTTAAGTGGGTTCTCAAAGCGATAAAACAGCTTCAGCGTAACTTCTTATGGGGAAATTCAAATCCCAACCGAAAGTGGGCTCTAGTCAAATGGGAGAAAGTATGTCTACCTAAAAAAGCTAGAGCCATTGGGCTTAGAGACCCAGAACACAGCAATATGGTAATGGGAGCTAAAATATGGTCGAGATGGCTCTCAAATCACAGCACTCCTTCAGCCTCCCTATGGACAGCAAAATATGTTGGAAATGTTCCCATAGAGGAGCGAATTAGGATGTCAGAAGTTAGTAAAGGCTCAGTTATATGGAACTCAGCTAATCAACATCGAAGTTTAATACAAAAGCATAGTTTTTGGGATGTGAAGGATGGCCACACAGCAAGGTTTTGGGAGGATTCTTGGTAGCAGCTTCCAAACCTCGGGGATACTATTCCGGGACTTCTAGGCCAAGAAATAAATCAGTTTGATAAGGTGAGTCAATTTTAGGACTTACACACAGCCCAAGAACACAGAAAATGGAAAGAAGTTAGTCAAATAATACCTCAAAGCACGAAGAAAAACCTCCTTTCTCTTTCCACAGAATTTCAAAAACGAAAAATTTTATCTTCGGCAGGTATGGACATTCTCAGATGGGGATACGAGGAAAAAGGCACTTTTACCTCCCAAGAAGCATACAAAATCATCATCAAAGACAGGGTTATCAGAGATAAACTGTGGGACAACATATGGAACTCCTCTATTTGGCCGAAGGTCTCTACTTTTCTGTGGCTTCTATCTCACAAAAGGGTTCTCACATGGGATAACCTGAGGAAAAGGACCTTCTGTGGGCCTTCCATGTGTCCCAACTGCAAACAGGAAGAGGAATCAGCATTACATCTTATGCAATCCTGTCAATTAGCAAGGAAACTCTTGGAAAAAATCACATTCTGCTGTCAAAAGGAAGGCAGAGTGCAGGGGGACATTAACGGCACCCTTCGCACCTGGACCCAAGAGCCTTATCAAAGAAAAAATTTAAATACTCTATGGCAACTCATACCGGGAATATTAATGTGGAATCTTTGGAAGGAGAGAAACAAAAGGATCTTTAAAGATCAATCAATGTTAGTTGAACAGATTTGGATCGGATTGCACCATAACATTTAAGAAACCGTATCCATCAAAGCCTGGTCCAAAGAGGATCTCCCATCTCTCCCACAGGAACAAGCTATATGGAGCAACTGGAAAATTCAATTAAAGCATCCGCTCTCATCCAAGGACAACTCTTCAAAGCATCAGGAATCTCCAACTCAATGGACTCCTCCGCCAATCAATGTGTTTCAGCTGAAATTTGATGGGGCCTCGAGGGGCAATCCAGGAAAAACGGGATTTGGTGGAGCTATCAGAAATCACCAAGGTACTCCCCTTATAACTTTTCTTGGCTCAATTGGCTGGAACACCAATAATGCAACAGAATTGGAAGGATTATGGAGAGGGTTAAATTTGGCGCAAGAACGCGGGTTTCTTCCTCTTATTGTGGAAGGGGACTCACAAATTATTATCAATATGGCCTCAAAACTTTTGCAGGGATCCCCTGTTCACAAGGTAAGTAACAGCTGGAGAAGGGCTCCTTGACTCGAGCTTCTCAATCAATGGCTTACTCATCACCAAGCAATTTCCTTCAAACACATCAGAAGAGAAGGGAACAAGCTGGCAGACTTTTTGGCTAATTTAGGAGTGGAAAGTGGAAGGGAGTTCTTTGACGGATCTCTATCTAGTATAGCTTCGGAAAACCAACTCTTGAACTTCCACACCATCGTAAAAAATGATATGCAGTCGAAGGAAGATTCACACCCGGATGTGGGTGATTTAATGAGGTGTTAAATGCCTTGCATGCAGATTAGGTAGCTGGCATTCTCACTTGTTGGTTCGGGCAGTTCAAGGCATAGATTTTACTCCAGGCGAGTTATTACAGTCTGGTTAGTAATGGCTCTAGGTACCCGAGGGATGAAGGTGAGTTATTACAGTCTGGAATGCATTCACCACTGCTTAAATGAGATGAGGTCTTCAGGAATTGCTACTATATTTCATATCTGGTGGTCGGATCCTCAGCTCCCCTGTGCCACTCAGCGAATTTGGATGCCCCCATGGATCCTTAACCGGTATCAGCTGAACCGGTTCAGGTATTTGGCATTCTTCGCAGTTGTATGGTTTATTGAGTTAATCTTCTCAATCTGTGTCAGTTATAAGTGTTTTGTTTCGTTTGACTCTGTTAGATGCTTTATTTGGGTCTCTTATAAGAAAATCTGGTTAGTGCTTCAAGCTTTTTCTGTCTCTGCTTGGGTTTGTCTGTTGGTTCATTCCAGAGACCGCACACTCTCTATTCGGGTCCTCTGCTCAGGAGTATGGTCCTCAAACCGGGTCCCTTTTCTCTGTGTCTGGCCACTTCACAGCAATTTTCTGTCTCCCGTTTCCTCCAATTGGCATAGTCTTTCAGTCATGGTCCGTCGTCGCAGCACTCCCAGGCGTGGCAGTAATTCAGGGTCTCATGGAGGCTCTCGGGGTCGGGGTGACCCTGTTCCTCAGCGTATAACTCCATTAACCTCAGCCTCTCCTTCCTCTCCGCCCTCTCATAGTTCTGGTCCTACCCTGAATAGCTCATTTCATTCGGCCCAATTTAAATTCAGAAGCAGGCTCAATAACCCGCTCATCTCAGCTACTGTTACTATCATTTTCTCGGAGGAGGAAGCTGAGTTTACTAGCTCAAAGCAAACCTCCAGGGATCAGTCTCATTCCCATAATTCCAGGGATTTTCAAGGTAGCTTAGCTGGTGTCATCCTCAATGACTCAGCTGCTCTGAACGAGGAGGGCCAACAGGAAGACCTTCATCCTCATCTAGCCTCGACTCATGAACCAATCATTGATTGTGAACCTGCTCGCCTTTCTGGAAATGTTTTGAACCTGGTTCTCCCTCCAAAAGGCAATTCGATGGAAGTTGCAGATAATGTGATGATAACTTGGGTGAATTCCTCCAACCAGGCAAATGATGACACTTCGAGCAATCCTCCATAGGAATAATTGCTCATGGCTTCAATGATAATACAACAAGTTTCATGTTTTTTGGTTTTTGTGTGAAATTCTTAATATGCGGGGCTTCTTATTTCAACAGTATGAAATTTCACAGTTCCCAGGACATAATTCTGGCTATCAAGCATTTTGTAATAGTGAAGGTAAAGGAAAGATTTTTGTAATCATGGCTTCTTCTACAGCCTTGAACTTACTTAGCTCAGATCAGTGTTGAATTTCTCAAGTTCATCAGAATTCTCACCTCCATGAGTCTCTTTTTGGTAAATGGATGGCAAGAGGTTCCTGTAACAAACAGCTGGATAGAGGGCAGGCTATAGCCCCCTCAGAGGTTCAAACCTCTTTGTAAATATTTTCCCCCCTTTTTATTTTAGTAGAATAGTCTTTACACAGAAAAAATAATAAAATTTAACTCATTATATTTTGTCTTTGTTTGTTACAATACCATGGCAATCAATAGAACATGCCCCAAAACCATAACTTATTTCACAATCAAAATATTTTATAAGAATATGAAAAGATTCTTAACCATGCATATTCACGTCCACTTTACCATGGATATTATTAACTTGTAAATAGGCGTTGTTACAATACCATGGACCAATACCATGGCTTATCAATACCACATGCCTAAAAAGCATAACTTATTTCACAATCAAAATATTTTATAAAAATATGACAAGATTCTTAACCATGGATATTCACCCCCACTTTACCATGGATATTATTAACTTGTAAATAGGCTTTGTTATAATATCATGGGCCGATACCATGACTTTATCACATGCGGAAAAAAACATAACTTTTTTCACAATCATAATATTTTATAACAATGTGACAAGATTCTTAACCATACATATTCACTCTCACTTTTCCATTGATATTATGAACTTGTGAATAGGCCTTGTTACAACTCCATGGGCCAATAGCATGGCTTATCAATACTACATGCCCAAAAGTCATAACTTATTTCACAATCAAAATATTTTGTAACAATATGACAATATTCTTAACCGTGGATATTCTCTCCCACTTTACCATGGATATTATTAACTTGTAAATAGACTTTGTTAAAATACCATGGGCCAATACCATGGCTTATCAATACCACATGCCCAAAAACCATAACTTATTTCACAATCAAAATACTTTATAATTATTTTATTGTAATTTAATTTTATAATATTTTTTAATTAAAATGAGAGGTAAAATATTTTAATTAATTTTGAGATATATCTAAACCATCTATCCTCATGATTACTAAAAAATTCTCATAAAAATTAAATCAAGGTTTTAATAAAATTAAAAATGAGAATATTTTTATACATAAAGATGTAAAATCTATATAATATAAATAATATTATTAAGAACTACAATAGATCCATCTTAACTAAGGATCCAGGCGATGAGAGAAATCAAAGTGACTAACAATAATAGAGGAATATAGTGCACAATTCTCTTAAGTTTTTCATTATTGTATTTTCTTTGACATGATTGATCCAAAATATAGGTTTAACATTTAACAACGAATTGAGTTTTTTTAATTTAGATACTTTCTTAAACACAATATAATGGGATCATATTTAAGAGGGAGAGATGGGGGAGATCATGACAGAGTTGAAGGTTGGAGAGAGATAGAGACAAAGATGGGGGGACAGAGAGATGGAGGTGGTAGAGAGAGGAAAGAAGATAAAGAGGAGGGAGGAGAGAGAAGGAGAGAGGGAGAGAGAGAAATGGAGTTGGAGGGGGAGAGAGGGAGGAAATAACAATGAAATAAAGAGATAGAGATGGAGAGAGATATAGGGAGTGACAAGGGAGATATGGAAAGAGAGTGAGGGAGAGAGGAGAGGAGGGAAGAGAGATAGGGAGAGAAGGGGAAGAGAGAGAGAGGGAGACATAGAGATAAAGGAGAAAGAAGGAAGGAGATAGGGAGGGAGAGAGTGACAGAGTTGGAGGAAAGAGAGAGAGAGAGTGATGGGGGGAGAGACACACGAAGGTGGGAGAGAGAGATGAATCAAGAGAGAGAAGGAGAAAGAGAGGGAGACAAGGGGTCACAATATAATCAGAGCCTACATAACAATAATAATGTAAGGGCACAACAATAACAATATGGGGGCTACATGAGCACAACAATAACAATAATGGGGCTACAATGACAATAAAAATAAGGGAGTTGCATTAGTATTATAGGGACCTTGTTGAAAATAATACTAAGAGGAAGGGTGAATCAGTATTATTAGATCAATAATTTAATTTTCCAAACAGATTTTTTATATGCTACTTTAGCTAAGTGAACTAGTGTGTATACGCGACTGTACTTAAAGCAACCAGCATATATTCAGAGAAATTTTGATTTACCCAATTTATCATGCATTGAACTTTAACTAGTATATCAGAGATTTATTAGACAATGCAGTAAAAGTAGAATAAAGCATCACACATAAGAAACACACATGAACACCAAGATATAAGATGGAAACCCAATGTGGGTGAAAACTGCCTGTTGCTGTCGTCTCTATCTTCTTTTAATAATAAGAAAATATGTTTACAATTTTGTGCTGGTGCAGACTTATACCAGTGCATAGGCTTCTACCTGTAGAAGGTTACAACCTTCTCTTGTTCTCCAACTTCTACTGGAAGGGAGCTACAATTCCCTAACTCTTGTACTAGCTGATATGTTTACTAGTATGTAGGTTGTGACCTACAGAAGGCTACGACCTTGTTTCTTCCTCCAAGGACCACATTTCGTAAATTTTCATACTGGATCTATCAACAACATCGTAATTGTAATTCAATCATCAAATACACCTACATCAACTAATCACTTTCTAAATCAAGCACAACCAAATCAATCAATCACTTTAACAACCCATCAATCTAATCATTCAGAATATTGTCACCAGAATACAATAACCAGAACCCAGAACTCTACAACAGAAAACAGAAACAACTGAAACATACTTTATAAGGTATATGCTACTTCCATGTGTCGAACCTGTGTGTATAAGCACTTTTCTCAAAGCCAACCAGCGTATACATCTGCAAATATTAATTCATAATTCTGTAGCTATTCCAGACTTCAGTTATACCCAGATCATAATATTACAGAACAACACTTGCGTCAGTATTCAGATCTAGAATAAACATGATCAAACCATATAAAGATAATTCATTTCAAGCCTTAAGATCCCGATCCATCATTAGATCTTATCCTCCATCAACCACTAAGGTTCATCCCTAGTTTAGATCAAGCACAACACCATAAGAGAATAACCTGCATACTAGATCTCACACTTCATCAAATATTCAATAATTACACACTTGGCCTAATGATATTCTCCTCCTTTTATAGTTTTAGGCCTTTCTCAATACCATGGACCAAAACCACTTAGGACCAATACCTTGGACCAAAAACCTAGGGTCAATACCTCGGACTAGATACCTTGGACCAAAAACCTAGGGTCAATACCTCGGACTAGATACCTTGGACCAATACCATGGATCAAAATACCATGGACCAAATACCTTAGACCAAAAAATCAGTTTTCCAAGATATATGTGTTTTTCCTTCTATGAAAGTGTGTGTGTATGTATACACTACTTGTGTTTAGTGAACCTGTGTGTATACACACCTGTGTAGTCTGATCTGTAATTCTTTGTTGTTAACCTAATATACTGCGATATTTCATCTGAGTGAGTTGCCATAAAGGACAACACCTGTATCATAATGCCAACAATATCCCCCTTTTGACTTGATGGCAACAACAACACCAAGTCACTCTCCCCCGTTGACATCAAGGGCAAAGGGTCATGCTCCCCTTGAGTACATGTTGAATTCTCTGATATGCTGAAATGTACTGATTGAGCTCCCATGATTGAGTCCATGCTCCCCCTGAGCACTAGCAAAGTTTGTAAGAATATTTTTTAAAAGAATAACATGACTCTATAAATGAACTATGTGAGGATGACCTTCCTATCACCAATGACTCATACATCCATCTCCCAACCAAGTGGGGATATAACAAATTTGACTCATCCACCCAACCAAGTGGGGATATACCAATTGTTTATACATGACAAAAACAAGAAATATTACATCATCCATCCCATGCATAGTGGGGTTACAAATTAGGTCTTTTCAAGACCTTTATATTGAATGATATACATGACATTTATAATAAGGACAACCGATCTAAATAAGACCATGATAGTCATTAGCAACTATCATACACCATATATGATCTACACCATCAGCAAAATCAGGATCAACAACCTGTATATCATCATCAAAAGAGTCACCTGAATCAAAACAATTATGCGGATCTGTACCAAGATCTTCTAAGATAATGCCAGCAATGCATTATTAGAAGCATATGCTTCCCCTGAACCTGTGCCAGATGTTCACTATTAGATCTGATTATTGCATATATCAGTAAGAAATATCAAGGCATCATCATCAATCAGATATACATCAAGTTATCAACAACTTATGAGGACCAACATATTTCCACTTGTTATCAGCAGATTGTAACCATCATCAAACAGAGTAGATAATTGACAGAACCATATCAGACCCCTTTTTGTAAGTCTAGCCCACTACTTTTGCTCAAACCAACATATACATGACGGCACCCACAAAAACCCGTGTATGTACGTGACTACGCTTCATGAAACTCGCATACAACAACCTTTCTCTAAAAAATAGGATTTAACAACAAGATGATGCAACAACTACTCCCATGTTTTGTCTGAGATATTCAAATGCATATTTGGGCAGTGGTTTAGTGAATATATCAGCAACTTGTTCTTTGGAGGAAACATACTCCAATTTGACCTTTTGTTCAAACACTCGTTCACGTAAAAAATGATATTTGATGGGTATGTGCTTGGTCTTGGAGTGCATGACTAGATTTTTTGAAATATTGATGGCACGTGTATTATCACATAGAATGGATATGGGTGGAGTACATGTGATCTAAATGTCTTGCAAGGTTTGCATCATCCAAAGTAGTTGTGTGCAGCAAGATGTAGCAGCCACATATTCTGCTTCAGCTGTAGATAATACAAGTGAACTTTGTTTCTTGCTAAACCAAGACACTAACCTGGAACCCATATAGAATGCACCACCACTACTAATTTTTCTGTCATCAACACTTCCTGCCCAATCTGCATCTGTATATGCATGAAGAGTAAGATCTGTATCTCTAGGATACCATAAACCAAAGTTCTGTGTTCCTTGAAGACATTTGAAAATCCTTTTGACTACCTGAAGGTGTGATTCCTTTGGATTTGCTTGGAATCTTCCAACTATTCCTACTACATGCATGATGTGAGGTCAGGTACCCGTTAGATAAAGTAGATTGCCAATCATGGATTTGTAAGTTGGTTGATGTACTATTGTTGATTCATCACTTGAGCTGAGACCGAATCCTGTTACCATTGGGGTACATACTGGTTTAGAATCTTCCATGTCATAATTTTTCAAGATCTTGTTGAGATATTTGGTTTGTAAAAGAAAAATACCATCTTTATTTTGTTGAACTTGTAGACCAAGAAAATAGATAAGCTCACCAAGCAAGGACATTTCAAATTCTTGTTGCATTACTGAAACAAAATTCTGACTTATGGATTCTTCATTGCTACCAAAAATGATATCATCAACATAAACAACAATTATTAACAATTTATTAGTGTCAATCTTTGTATATAGATTGCTATCTACTGACCCCTTTGAAAAACCCTGTTGGTGGAGATATTTGTCAAGACGGTAATACCAGGCCCTTGGAGCCTGTTTTAGACCATAGAGAGCCTTTCTGAGTCTGCATACAAGTTTTCATAATTTCCAAGAATTAATCCTTCTGGTTGTTCAATACATACTTCTTCTTCTAAGTCTCCATTAAGGAAGGCAGATTTTACATCCATTTGGTATACTTTAAATTTCTGAAAACTAGAAAGAGCAAGAAACATCCTTATGGCTTCAATTCTAGTAACAGGTGCAAAAGTTTCTTCAAAATCTATACCTTCTTGTTGAGCATATCCTTTACAAACAAATCTGGCCTTGTTCTCTCCATTTCCATTCAGCTTGTTTTTGAATATCTATTTAGTTCCTATGATATTCTTATCATGAGGTCTAGGAACTAATTCCCAAGTATTATTCTTTTCAATTTTCTCAAGTTCTTCATTCATGGCCTTGACCCAACATTCATCTTGCAAGCTTTTTAACATTTTGAGGTTCGGTGGAGATAGTAATGCTAGATAGCTTAAGGTTTCTGTAATAGTTATTCTGTCTGTACACCGGCCTCTTTTTCCCTAAATTTAAGTTTCTGGATGATTTTTTTGAACATACCTGGACAGAGTCTTTTCTTCTACCGTTATCTCTTCTTCTAGTGCTTCATTGGTTTCTTCTTTAGAATCATTGTGATTTGATGTGGGAAAATAATCCCCGTCTTCTTCATTGTCATAATCTTCGATTTTTATCTGTTTTGGATTTTTGCATGCTTCATCAACTACACCATCAATACTTTAAACAATTTTCCCAAGTCTTTATTATAACATTTATATCCTTTACTTCAGGAAGAGTAACCAAGAAGAATGCTTTCATCTACTCTAGGCTCAAACTTACCAAGTTTTTCATTAGTCCTTTTGATATAGCATTTGCTTCCAAAAACTTTAAATTATTTTACCGTAGGAGTCTTACCATACCAAAGTTCATGTGGAGTTTGAGTGCTATTTACCCGAACATTTGCTTGGTTGAGAATAGTTATGGCGGCGAATGCAGCTTCACCCCAGAAGGTTGCAGGAGTTCCAGATTCATCTAGCATAGCTCAAGCCATTTGTTGAACAGTTCTGTTCATTCTTTCTACCACTCCATTTTGCTGAGGAGTCCTTGCAGTGGAGAACTGCCCTTTTATTCCATGTTGTTCACAAAAGTCAAAGAATTCATCCGAGGTAAATTCACCTCCTTGATCAAATCTGAGGCATTTGATTTTGTGATCTGATTCATTTTCAACCAAAGCTTTGAAGGCTTTCAACTTTTCAAATGCTTCATCTTTATGCTTTAGAAGACCTATCCAACACATTCTAGAAAAATCATCAATGCACAATATAAAGTATTCTTCTCCACGAGGTGACTTTTTCCTTGATGGTCCACACAAATCAGTATGAACAAGTTCAAGAGGCTTACTAGCTAACCCTTCCTTTCCAATGAAGTGAGATCTAGTTTGCTAACCAAATTGACATGGTTTGCATATTGTATTTTCAGGAATGTTGATATCTGGAAGATCACAAACAACCTAGAATCTGTATTCTTTTCTTATTTGAGAAAAGCTTAGATGTCCCAATCTTCTGTGCCATAGCTAGTTTTCATCATTTTTGCTTAGATAGCACTATTGTTGTCCTCCCTTAGGTATGTATAAGTTGTTTGTAGTTATTGTACCTTTGGTCATAGTTTATCCTATATCAAGCTCACGAACAACACATCCGTTTGATCAAAACACCACTTGATTTCCTTGATCACACATTTGACGGACACTCAACAGGTTATGATTTAGACCATCTACATACATAACATTCCCAGCTTTAACCTTTTTTTTCAAGAAAACAAAGCCTTTACATTTTATGACAGCAGGAGTGTCGTTTCCAAATGAGACATTCTTTTCTTTTTCTAAGGCATTATATGAGTGAAGTTTTTCTTTGCCACCTATCATGTGTTTTGAGCATCCACTGTCGATGTACCAATGATTTTCTTGTCCTTCTGCATACAAGGCTATACCACATCTTTATGTTTGAGGTTCTTTCCTTTTTCATATTTTTGGATTTAATGGAGTTTACTCGTTTTGAGATATTTGCTGAAATTTACTCTTGCATTCAAATTCTTCATGGCCAAAATTGTTACAGATTGGGAATTCTATTTCATTTTCAAGAAGAGAAAAGTTATTATAGGAAATTTTCTTGATCCCTATCACATTCCTTTGATTTTGTGCTTCTCTTGTCATGATGGTTTTGTAAGCAACACATTGAGCAGCTTTGTGTCCAAAATTATGACATAAGAAACATGGACCATTAAAGAAGTTCCTGTGATTATCGAACCTATTGACCTGGTGATTGTAGTTTCTATTGATATTCATCTTTGAAGCAAATTGAGTATGATTTACCTAAGGTTGGTTGTGGCTTCTATTCATCCTTGAAGCAAATTGAGCCTGATTTACTTGGTGATCTGCTTTATGCCTTTGTTGACGATTGTCATATTGTTCACTATTCTTTGTTGCATCAAGATAGCTTTTAGTGGAGGTTAACGACTTCTGTGATTGAGATGCTTCAGTATATCCAAGACATGTCTTTATCAAAGGAGAACGCTGCACTTTGATAATTTCATTTATGGTTTCTGATCCTTTAGTAAATCTAAGATTGAGAGATTTTTTTTTCTCAAGATCCTTTCTTAGACCCACAATTTCACATTCTAGTTTTTCATTGTGTTTTTCTCTTTCAGCAAGTTGGTATGTCAAGATATCTATAATCATATTCTTTTCTTCTAAATAGATTTTGAGTTTAGAGATTTCTTCATGAAGGTCATCTTCTTCTAAAGCATCCCAAAAATTATCATCTTAAAAAGCCATTAGAAGTCTATAGTCATTACTATTTTCATCTTCATCACTATTTGATAAACCATTGCTATCTTCATGAGTATATTAACTCTTTTTACTTACACTTTGTTTTCTATTCCATTTTACAGATTCCTTCCCTTTATCATATTTATCTTTATGATGGCATTTGGCAGCATAATGACCGAATCTACCACAGGGAAAACATTTGAAAGGTAGTTTACCTCTAAATCTTCCAGAACCCCGTTGAAGCTTCTTGACAAAGTTTACTTCATCTTCTTCTTCTGAAATATGTCCTGATTCATTGAGTCCTTCCTTTCCTTTTGCTGAAGCTTTAAACGTGGCTTCTCTCATATCTGATGGGCCTCCTTTTCTCATCTCAAAGGAAGTTAGGATTCTGTGAAGTTGTGTCATAGTGATAATCTATAAATCTTGTTTTTCTTCTACGAAAGATACTTTTGATTCAAATTTAGCAAACAAGGATCTTAAAACTTTCTCAACTAAGGTAACTTCCTTTATCTCTTCACCCAAATTCTTCATGCAATTAACTACCTCATCTATACGTAAGAAGTAACTAGCTATACTTTCACCATTGTGAATCTTAAGAGTTTCATATTGAATTCTGAGAGTTTGCAGTCTAGCACGTTTTACCTGAGAGTCTCCTTCATAGCTTAGAACGATTTTGTCCCATATTTCTTTGGTTGATTTGAGCTGCATAACTTTGACAAACTCTGATTGTGACAGACTTCCAAATAATGTATTGAGAGCCTTGGCATTGGTTTCATATTTCTTTTTACCTGTTGTATCTGTAGGAATTGCTGATGGAAATGTATATCCTCCTTCCACGATTTCCCAAACATTTGTTCCAAGTGATTGTAGATAGGCTGTGGTTCTTATCTTCCAGTAAGCAAAGTTTCGCCCATCAAAGATTGGAGGTCTGATGAATCCCACGCTTTCTTGATTACTCATGATGATGGATCTCCCTTCAAGTGATCAAGCTTCTTCTGAAGGACCTGCTCTAATACCAATTGTTGGAAATAATACTAGGGGGGAGGAGGGGGTGAATCAGTATTATAAAATCAATAATTTAATTTTCCAAACATATTTGTATACGCTACTTCAGTTAAGTGAACTAGCATGTATACGCGACTGTACTTAAAACAACCAGTGTATATGCAGAGAACTTTTGATTTACCCAATTTATCATGCATTCAACTTTAACCAATATATAAGAGATTTATTAGACAGTGCAGTAAAAGCATAATAAAGCATCACACATAAGAAACACACATGAACACCAAGATATAAGGTGGAAACCCAATGTGGGTGAAAACCACCTGTTGCTATCATCTCTATCTTCTTTTAATAATAAGAAAAATTGTTTACGATTTTGTACTGGTGCAAAATTATACGAATACATAGGCTTCTACCTGTAGAAGGTTACAACCTTCTCTCGTTCTCCAGCTTCTACTAGAAGGGAGCTACAACCCCTAACTCATGTACTAGCCAATATGTTTACTAGTATGTAGTTTGTGACCTACAGAAGGTTACCACCTTCTTTCTTCCTTTAAGGACCACGTTTCATAAATTTTTAGATTGGATCCATCAACAACATCATAACTGTAATTCAATCATCAAATACATCTGCATCAACTAATCACTTTCTGAACCAACCACAACCAAATCAATCAATCACTTTGACAACCAATCAATCTGATCATTCAAAATACTTTCACCAAAATACAGTAACCAGAACCCAGAACTCTACAACAGAAAACATAAACAATTGAAACATACTTTATAAGGTATACGCTACTTCCATGAGTCGAACCCACGTGTATACGCGCTTTTCTCAAAGCCAAATAGCATATACATCTACAAATATTAATTCATAATTCTGCAGCTATTCCAGTCTTTGGTTATACCCAGATCATAATATTTACAGAACAACGCATGCATCAATATTCAGATCTAGAATAAACATGATCAAACCATATAAAGATAATTCATTTCAAGCCTTAAGATTCTGATCCATCATTAGATCTTATCCTCCATAAACTGCTAAGGTTCATCCCTGGTTTAGATTAAGCATGGCACCATAAGCCAAGAACCTGCATACTAAATTTCACACTTCATCAGATATTCAATACTTACACACCTGGCCTAATGATATTCTCCTCCTTTTATAGTTTTAGGAATTTCTCAATACCATGGACCAAAACCACTTAGGACCAATACCATGGATCAAAATACCTTGGACCAAAAACTTAGTTTGCCAAGATATACACGTTTTTCCTTCTATGAAACTGTGTGTGTATGTATACGCTACTTGTGTTCAGTGAACCTGCGTGTATACACACCTTGGTCAAGGTGAACCTACGTATACCTCTCTTTCTTCATTCTTGTAGTCTGATCTGTACTTCTTTGTTGTTAACCTGTTGTACTGTGATCTTTCATCTGAGTGATTTTCCATCAAGGACAACACCAGTATCATAATGCCAATAGACCTAACATGCCTATCTCCTTCAAAAAATTATTGTCCTCAATGCTTGAGTAGTTATGGATTCTTCTGTATAAAATTATCATCCTCCCATGCAGAATCTTCAGTGGGTAAGTTCTTCCACTTAATGAGATACATTCAAATTGATCAATTTCGTAGTTGTCGGGTTCTTGTTTCCATGATTACGTCAGGCTGACATATGATTTTTCCTTCTTCATCAAGTTATGGAAACACTGTTTGAACTGGAAGCTTGTTACCTATAACCCTCTTTAAGCATGAAACATGGAAAATTGGGTGTACTCAAGAAGATACAAGAAACTCCAATTTTTATTTCATAGTATTGTTGTAGCAGCTGCAACACCCTCCAAAATTTGGCTTACACTCAAATTTCGGAGCCTTCCTTGGTATTTCCATTGGTTGTTTCAAACACTTGAGCTCATTTCATGAGCTTTCTTAGAGTCCTTTCACCCCATTTGCTTGTTTGGTCAACTATCGTCTTTTGGAATGTTTGATTTTTTTTCCATACTTGTAGACTTTTTCTAGTGGTTTTGAAGGTTGGTCTTTGTGTATTTGAGTTGTCCTCGTTATGTAAACACCTGTTGTACTCATACCCAAATTCTTTAACACTGTCATGTAAGTGTCGTCACGCTCATCCTAAAGTTTATCTCAAGTGTTGCTTCTTGTTATGAGATAGCTAGACAAAGGGTAATTATTTTTTGTGTTGTTCCATTGGTCTATGTTGTTGTATCATCGAAGTATGCTAAGTGTGTAATAACAAGTTCAATTTCTTCATTGGTTCATCCTCCTCCCGCACTTAGCCATTTTTCCAAAAATCTTCCCAACCAAGCAACTCAGCTTCACCAGACCCCAACTGAACTACACATTTCACAATATCAACCCTCAGTGATCCAACATTATTTCTTAGAAATACACATTTCATAGTCACTGTCCCCCAGGGCAGTTTCATTGCACAAATTTAGAGCTTAGCAAGCTCCTTTCATCCCTAAAATTACGCAGCAGTTCCTCCTAGTCTGACTTGAACTACGCACATCACAATTGTAGTCATCAAGATCCTCCCCATGCTTGCTAGAACCCCATAATGCGTAGAGAACCCAACCTATCCTGGCCTCCAGAACTACACATAAGTGTCCCTAGTGTCCTCACTTAGCTAGAGCTCACTAACCTCATGAACTACACATATCGATCCACCAGGTCTCTCTGCTTCCAGTCCTCCTTGCCTCTGAAAACTTCACAAATTTTTTTCCCAGGGTCCCATCCCGCATCAACCACTAATTGTCTTAACTGGGCAATCATGACTCCCAATGGCCACTCTATAATCTTTCTCCCCAGTGAGGATTGTGCTTAGAATTTCCTCATTCAAGCTTGATTTGCACTCTTCAGAGTCTCAATGATCAACCTCTCCCCCTGTCACGTGGAACTACACAATGTGTAGTAACAAGCCCTCTTCCCCATCCTGTCACCTGTCTTGGGCTCAGTTAATGGATATCAATGTATCATCTTAGACTAGGGAGTTTTTGGGTTGATGTCGTCCTGTCATGAGTGAATTGCAGGAACAGGACATTGTCAAATCATCATGAGATGATGAAGAAGGAGGAAACATGCATGAACACTCACTTGCAAGTTGACAGACAAAGGAACCTATCAAGAGCAAGCAAAAGGAACACGTGTATCTTCTCAAGACCAACGATCATTGAATATCCTGCATCATCAAACTATGCGGAGGAGAAGAGAAAGCATATACAAGAACACATATATCACTCAACAACAGCAGTGGCTTGACATTTCCACATCATCAAGCTATTCCATGTCAACAGTATCATGTCATGAGTTTTTAAAGGCCACATCACTATTATGGGCCATCTATATTGTAAATCAAACGTATTATAAAGTGGAAGTCCAATTGACACACATGAATATGAAGAGTCATGTCAGTTGAAAAGTCATAGGAAGTTGAACAATCATGAGGGTAGTCAAAGAGTCACAAGGGGAAAGCATCACCCCTTGGTTATATATACCCTCTCATTGTATGAGAAAAAGACTTTTCACCTTGGCTCCTCCCACAAAGCATAGAGAGTTAAGTCAGTTGTTTGAGGAGCAAGGACTGGCTCCAATGTCCCACTACTAGGGCTAGTGATGTATAATGTAAATATGTGTCTTGGAACTTTTTCTTAATTACAGAAGCCTTTTCAGGCTAGCATGTTTCCATGCGTGACTTATGGATGTTTGTAAGGCTATTCTGTGATCATTAGTATTTCATGTTTTCTTTCACATGTACTAAGATAGTTGAAATATTTCGGTTGTTTTAGTGCTTATCTTGTTGGGAATGTGTTGTAATGGTTGTCACTATCATCTCATCCTTGTGGACTATTCCATGGGATACTAGATAGACCTTTCCTTACTCCTTGGTTATAGCGACTGCCCCATCCATTGTGAACTACTCCGCTGGATGGTAGAAAAATATTTCCTTGTTCATTGGTTGTAATGATTCTCGCATTCTCTAATGATTCTCGCATTCTCTATGGACTATTCTGCTAGATGTTGGATAGGCCTTTATGGTTCATGTGTGTCTCTTCTTGGGTGGTACTATTACCTCTCACTTAGAGGCTCACTTTCCTTCCCCCCTTTTGCAGTAAGAGAACATGGACACAGTTGCCTTGCACACTCACCTTGCTTTTCGAAGATACTATTGCATCACCCTTTTGTGCTGACAGCTACAGCTGAGGAAATATTTAAGTATTTGGAAACTAGGCCATTATACTGGGTGCGACTCCTACACTAAACAGTCTGAGGTCTGATTGGGACTTGATATCGTGGAGATCCCCTGAATGTTGGTGGGTCCAGCACCATCAACAAGTACCAATATTTTGCAACATCTTGTAAGGATCGTAGTACTTGGGTGATAATTTATTATCCTTCCTAGCTTGCTTGAGAGACATTTGATTGTATGGTTCTAGCTGTAAAAATACTCAGTCACCCACATCAAAACCTCTTTCACTGCGATGTTGATATGCATGTCGTTTCATTCAATTTCGTGCCAGAGTGAGGTTATCCTTTAAGAGTTGGAGAACTTGTTGTTGATGCTCGATGTGATCTTCCATTACTTGAACCTTAGAATTTTCTCTTAAATATGATGTGATGGATGGTGGATGATATCCATAAATTTCCATAAATGGGGTCATTTTTGTTCCAGTATGGAAGGAAGTGTTATACCACCATTCAACTAGAGGTAACCACTTGACCCATTGCGTTTGTTTTTCAGATACAAAGCAACGAAGATATCCTTCCAAACATTTGTTCACTATATCAATTTTCCCATCAGATTGAGGATGATAAGATGAGGTATGAGCTAATTCAATACCAAGACAAGAAAACAATTCCTTCCAAAAATTTCTAGTGAAAATGGGATCTTTGTCACTTACTATGATCTTTGGATTTCCATGAAGCTTTTGAATTGTTCCCATAAATGCATTAGAAACTTTGTTGGCTTTAAAAGGATGAGATAATGCACAAAAGTGTGCATACTTGGTAAGTCTATCAATCACCACCATGATGACACTCTTTCCTTCAAAATTGGGTACCTGTGATAAAACCCATTGGTACCTACTCCCAACATTGACTTGGAATGGCTAAAGGTTGTAGCTGACCCGGGATCTTAACCATCTCAACTTTATTTTGTTGGCAAAACAAACATTCTGCCACAAATTTCTAAATATCAGATTTAAGGCCATCCCCAAAAAATTCCTTCTTGATCCTATGGTAAGCTTTTTAAAATCTTGAGTGCCCTATTAAGGGATAGGTGTGCAATTCCAAAAGAATCTTTTGTTTGAGTTGGGAATTCTTACAAAGTTATAAGCGATCTTTCTACAATAATAAATCATTTTTCCAACTAAATGTATTGGATGTACTCGGATCTTGGTACAAAATTTGAATGAGTGACCACACCTCTTCATCATTCTTCCATTCATCCCTTGCTTCAGTTATCCACTCAGGTTGAATAATATAAATGGCACAAATAAATGCTTCCATATCCTCATCCTTTATTGATAGTGCATCTACAACAACATTTTTCTTCCCTTTTTGTAGATGATTTCAAAGTCATAACCCAACATTTTTGCCACCCATTTTCGTTGCTCTTTTGAAGATAATATTTGTTTAAAAAAGTATTTAAGACTATCATGATCTTTGTTTACCTTGAAGTGTCTTCCCATTAGGTAAGGTCACCATTGCTTTAGTGCATGTAGTATTGCCAACATTTCCTTCTCATAAATAGATTTTTGTAAATACTTTCCTTTTATTGGACGAGTTTCAAAAGCAATGGATCTTCCTTCTTGCATTAAAACAACACCAATTCCATTTCCTGAAGCATCATAATCCACAATAAAAGTTTTTGTGAAGTCTAGAGTAGCTAAGACCAGTGCTTGGCACATTGCCTCTTAAAGATGTTCAAATGCCTTCGTTTCTTCTGGAGTCCATGAAAATTCATATTTATTTAGTAATGATATTAGAGGTGCCACTATTCTCCCATCATTCTTTAAAAAATTGCGATAATACCCTGTCAACCCGAGAAATCCTCAAAGATTCTTTATGGTTGTCGGAATTTTCCATTCCTTAATTGTTGTAAATTTGTTTGGGTCTACCTTAACACCTCCATGAGATACAATATGACCCAAATATGCCACCTTATGTACTCTGAAGAAGCATTTGGAGGTTTTTGCATATAATTGTTTCTCTGTCAATAGTTTGAGCACTCTGTCAACATGTTGAACATGATCCTTCCAAGGCTTGATGTATATTAGTATATCATGAAAAATACTAACACAAATTTTGTAAGGAAAGGTTTGAAAATGGAATTCATCAAACCTTGAAATGTGGAAGTTTCATTAGTAAGGCCAAAAGGAATGACCAAAAATTCATAATGACCCTCATGTGTTCTGAACGTTGTTTTCAAAATTTCTTCAGTCTTCATTCTAATTTGATGATATCTTGAATGAAGATCCATCTTGGTGAAATAAATTGCTCCATGCAATTCATCTAACAATTCATAAATGATAGGAATGGGAAATTTATCTTTATTAGTGAAATTATTGAGCTCCCTATAATCTGGACACGTACACCATCATCCATCCTTCTTGTGCACCAATACTACTAGAGCAGAGAAAGAACTTTGACTAGGTTGAATTATACGAACCTCTATCATTTCTGCAACCATACATTCAATTTCACTCTTTTGGGGATAAGGATATTTGTAAGGTCTGATGTTTGGAGGAACACTTCCTGGAATCAAGTGAATTGCATGATCACGATCACAAATAGGTGGGAGGCCTTTAGGAGTCTCAAACACCTTGGAATGATTCTCCAAGACTTTTTGGAGATTTGAAGAAATAGATGATTTTGATGTTTGAACCTCTAGCGAGCATAATTGTGTAATTATGCCCCATTATTCTTTCTTTAGAAGCTTTTTCATGCCATTAGAGCTTGTTAGGGTGGGTTAGTTGATCAATTGAAAGGTACCTCGACTCAATTATTTGTTGTTTAAAAGAAGGTAAAAATCATAAAATTTTCTCACTGTTATTTTTTGACTTGTCATTTCTCAAAGGAGTCATCTTGAATCAGGTTATTACTTTGGATGGTCATTGGGAAAAGTGTCTAATGATTGTCAATGTTTTATTGTTAAGTCCAGGTATTAGATGATGATAGGTGAGGTAATATGGTCTGAGTGTCAGTTATTGAGGAAATGTTTTCAAAATGGATCTTAATTATCAATGCTTTAATCTACACCTTTCCTAAGAAATTTATAAATCCTTCCCCCTATTCCCTAATTCCCTCATTTCATCTCTTCCCTCATTCCCTAACGCTACATTAATCCTATCATTCTACTTTAGGCCTAAATATTTGATCATTTAAACCACATTTCGCTAGGTCTAAACTTTGCCCCTTCCCTAAACATCATTACCCACTTTGATTTGTTATCTTATTATCTATTCCTACACACTTTGATTATCAAAGTTATCATAACCAAATACTTTGTCATATTATAACATTTGAACAATGACTTTCAAGAATGTGAAGTTTGATAAGAAATGTGGGTTGCACGTTCATTTTCTTACATCAACACCAATTTCCAAATCATTACGCAGGCCGCCAATTTTCTGTGTGACTGCTCACAGGTGGTATGCAGAGGATGAAATGAGTGTTTTCTTTCCAAATCAAGGGTCACAGTAGAGTTCAAAAGGCGCAGAGAGGCTCAGGGGTAGAAGGCAGGTTTACAAGTTGTATACCATTTGGGGCACAGTGCGGTGTTCTTCTTGTACAGTGAAATAAGTCATCTCAAGCTAGTTCTTAGCATACAAATTGAAACGAAAAAATTGCAGACGTAGGAAGACAACCATCCTTCCTATGAATTCTTATTCAGAATTCTCCTGGTCATAGTGTTTAATAATTTGTCTGTCACTATTAGAAACTATGTGCTGCGGACACCCTGTCTTGTTAAAAAACACAGTCTTATTTCCAAGAGTGTTGTTTGATTGCTCAAAGCCAAATTTCTAAATGATGAATGCTTCCTAAAGATGCGATTTTGAATGCCTTTTAAAATTTTTAAAGCCTCATTCTTTCATTTCATCACGTAATATATGTTTTCACCACCTTAGTGTTGTAATTACCTGAGTGGACTTTTTGTTGTCATATGACCCTGCTCTCATTCTTTAGGGTCTGCACACGTAGTCATAACTCCAAAGTTTAAATCCATCAGCCAAGTGAAGAGATAGAATGGCCTCTGCTACCAGCAAAAAAGGAGGTGACCTTGTTCGCATTGAACCCACTACTTTGAGTTTTCTCAATTCATCCCCTGCCATTAGATTGGCTTTTGAGAACACATGATGCATCCCTTTCTACCAAAAGATTCAGAAATTAGGTGATGATGTCAAACTAGCCAGTTTATTTTCTCTAAATTTTTAAGACAGCAAAGTGAAGTTAGGTAACATAGAGATCATATTATCTGAAAAGTTCATAGTTGATACAACCAATCTCCCAACAGCAAGGGATAAATGGTTCAAGGGAGATGAGTTAGACATTGTGGCCTTGAAGCAGTTTGTAAAACCAAAGTATCTTGACAAGTTTTCCTCCAACTTCCCTAGCACTTATCTCCAAGAGAAGTATGTAGACCTTTTGAAGGTCATCCAAAGGTATTTCACTTGCGAAGGTAGGTTCAATAGAATTTACCAGTATCATCTAAGGTTGCTATGGCATTTCACCGAGAGAAAACCCATGAACCTACCTTATTTCTTGCTTAAAAGTCTAGAAAGAATGGACACTAAAGTACATATTCAAAAGGATAACCATGATTCAAGTCTATTTCATTTCTCTTTGATCAAAATCTTGGTTAAGTATGTTGTTGAAAGAAAGAAAATACCTTGGTATGATTTTTTTGCTAATATTGACCTCTTGCCACAAACTAGGTCACCTTCAATCAAGGAAGATAAAGAAGAATCAAAGAAGGAACATCCAATGAAGGAGAGTACTCATCCAATTATGAAAATGAAAACTATAAAGAAGGAAGGTGCCAAGGCAAGCAAGAAATTTGTAGGCAAGTTGAGCAAGAAAACAAAGTTGCAAGGCATAGAATATGATAGGGAAGACAAAGGAACAAGAAACATCAGCTAAGAAAACTAGACTAAAGGTCAAAATTGAAGAAACAGTCCAATATGAATTTGTGGGCAGACCTAGAACAAGGTCTAGAGTTAAGAAAACCCTGAAAAAGGTAGCCCCTCGAGAAATTGTAGAAATCTATGAAGATAAATACACAGATGCACAAGTAGATGAAAAAGTGGATGAGGTCAAGGGACCTAAAATGGTACAATCAAATTTTGAGGAAGAGGTAGCACCATTAGAAACAGATGCTATACGGTACAATGAAGAAGATCCTAAAATAAAAAAAGATGAGAGAGGCTCTGTTTAAAAATCATATGAGGATAAAATTTCTAGAGAAGCATAATAGAGACCTAAAATAGGTCATTTAACCTACATAAGACAATATAGAGTCACCCTCAACAAGTTCTAAAGGGAAAAAGAAATGGGTTGCCTTTGTTGAACAAGCTAGAAATGTGGTGATGAGGTTTGATGAGCCAGTAGTCAAGGTGTTTAAATAAAAGTTCAAGTATGTGCAACAAATGAAACAAATAGCTCAAACCCCTGGTATACCCCCATTCAATCAAATAATATCAGAGGTGCCTAGAGGAGTTAGAAGAGAGAAAAGATCAGGTCAATCAATTTAGGCAACAAAACCAGGAGTATAAGAAATATTCAACACATTTTAGAAAATTGTGACCATGAGGTCAAAGAGGCATCCAAAGCTCTTGACAAGAGTAAGAATTTTTTCAAGTGATCACGGTCATTCAAGATATGATGCATAAATTTGTATGTAAGTAATTTGGTCCTGAATGCACAACTGAGAACTATGAGACAAGATTTAGAGGAGGCACATAAATTGCTGAGGAGATATGAGGGTGTTGTTGTCATACCTCCACTCATGAAAATGCATAATTTTAATCCTAAATCAAAAACATCATTGGCTCTATCACCACTTGTGAAGAAACATGACCTCATCACTCTAGATCCTAAGTCCAAGATTACTAGTAGTGAGGTTTCTAGCAGCAAACTATCAAGCAAGACGAAAAGAAAATGATCAAGTTTTCCTTTTAATTCTCTAAATTTGTTTAATTTTATAGTATATAAATATGTTAAGGATGATATGATCAGAATATTAATGTCATGACAATGCTTATAAGCAATGAAGAAAATTCAGGAGACGGTTGCACCAATTTTGCTACATAGGTGCTACGCAGGCGTTGTGTACTTGCTACGTAGCCCATGGTCTAACTATTTCTCGTACATAGTAATGAGGGTTGTCTATTAGGCTTTGAAGGTGATGGCATGGAGTCCATATGGTGTCTAGATCACCCCTCCAGCTACTTTCCACATGTGAGTTCCATAAGCACGAAGATTTGGGCTTTGCGCACCTACTGCACAATATTTCAGCAAACACAAAAGCAACTTTTTGACTTTTGCTATTTCAGTTAGTTTTTCTAGTTCGAAGGCTTTTTAAAGATGATTTGTATTTAATTAAGTTTTTTTTTCCTTCAAGAAGACAAAAGTAGGCTTTATACTTTATTTTTTGATAAGAATCATGGAAAAAACAACAGTTTACTATTTTTCCTAGTTTTGAATCGATCCTTTGAAGGATCGAAGGTACTATAAACCTACACATGTTTTGTGTTGAGATTGCAACAAGTTGATGGAGCTTAGTGAAAAGAGTCGCCTTCACTAAGTGGGCCCGCAGGAAAATTATGGCGCAAAGTCTATTTTTAGACTATGTCTATTTTTAGACATATGGATCATGTCTATGAGTTGCAGGATGTTGTTTATGGATGATTGGTCAAGTTGGAAAAAATAGATGGACTTCTATTTTTAGACAACAGCGGTGACATTGTCAAGTCTAATTATAGAGCAGTCAAATATTATTAGCTTATACTAATATTTAGACTATAAACTTTATCTTATTCTCTTGGAGCACTTCAGTTTGAGCTACAGATGTGGCACATGCGGCTGTTAGAAGGAAATAAATTTTCTTTGTGGGTCAGTTGAGTTGTTGCATGCATGACTTCAGTTAGAACTCAATCAGCTGAGTTTGGTGGAGTTGATTGTGGAGTTGATGGAGTTGTGTTCAGTTTGACTTGGTTAAACTAGTTGTAATTAGTCTAACTGCAAATAGACTAATGATGATTTGTTAAACTAATTATTAACTCATAATGCAACTAAAGAATATATCAGTTAACTCAGTTGCATGTCAGTGCATCTTCAGTTCAGCAAGGACAGGTGTTAGAGGATCAAATTGCTATCAGTTGTGACTATAGTTATGCATGAGGATTTGCACAATCAATGGGATTGAGTTATGCCAATGAGAATTGGCCAATACCAAGTGATTATAGCCTCTGCTCACATGATTCCCAGTGTGAGTGATTCTTTTGAGGTAAATACAAGTTTGGTTCAACCATTCTCATTCATTCTCAGCAGGTATTGTGCAGTGGAGGCAAGGAAGCAGTGGAATAGATTTGGAGATCAAATCTGAGCTGTATTGTGTGTAACAGGTGGAGATATTGTTGGATAATTGTGAGAAGTATTGACTATTGTAATGTTACATGTTCTCAATCATTAATATACAGATAGTGTGGGGTTTTCAGCTGTAAGCTTTCCCCGGGTTACATACTGTGTTAATGTGTGCATGCTCTTGATGTTTTATTGTTATTGATGCTGCTATATTGATGATCAACGTAGAGGAGCTTATGTATTGTGTATGTATTCTGCAATATTACATGATCAGGATAATCTCCATTGAATATGTGTTTATTATTCAAAATTTCTACATTTTGATCATATGTATCTATTATATATTCTTATGAATGAAGACAAAAATGGTTATTTATGGTCGAGTGATGTATTAGTATTAAATTTGCAGAGATTTCATGCTTATGTTATCAATGAATGATATATGTTACTTATGTATTGAGGGTCATCAGACTTACTATCCAAGGACTCTTACAGTATGGTGCACGAGATTTGTTTAGTTTACTGTCAGTTGTTTAATTTAGTCTCTGAGCTATGAGTATTTGATGCCAATTGATTTAGAATTTAGTATATCTTCTCTTTTTCAACTTTTTTCACATTTCAATCTCAAATGAGATGTTATATGCTCGTACATGTTATCTTCTATGTTCACTTTCACTTTTTCTTTCTCTAAGGAAGAATTTGTTTGTTTCAGTTTACCTTATCTATACTACAACCAACCTTCGTATCCCAAAGTCATGCTTACAATCCCTTGAAATAGTTACCGATTTACTTGCATAAGTAAAAGAAACTAAAGGTTAAATGGATCATGAATCACCACCTATCAAGTCATTCACACTTCAACCAAAGACTTTCAAAATTCCTTTGCCAGAACTGGTCTCTCTTTTAAATCTGTGTTTCAAGTCTTTACATTTAAGAGTGAGGGAGCCTCCTCTAGCTAGAAATACCAGTTTTCTAGCCCATAGTGGTTTGTGGTTACCTCTGTGGCCCTTTCCTTAACCTAAATGGATTTACAGAGTGTTAATAAATCTAGTTATATTTCCTAGTTTCCCTGTGATACCCTTTAATTCAACTTCCTTTCCTTCCCAAAAACATTTCAAGAAAAGTTCTAACCATTGGACTCCTAGTAGAACATCATCACAACCCATTGGAATGGAAAGCATTGGACTACTCAGTAATTCCCCTATGGTTAGCTTGATATTATGGCACTTTCTAGAGAAATTTATAGTTCCTCCATTTGCAACCATCACTTGACACTCTGGTGTTGGATATAGGAATCAAGTCAATTCCTTGGCTATCTTACAATGAACAAAATTATGGGTACTAAATGAATCAATCAGCACTATTGCCTTTTTCTTCTTGATATATCCTTGTATCTTGAGAGTTTAAGGAGTGGTAATTCCTGCCAATGCATTACAAGATATGGTTATATTCATTTCTTCTTTCTCTAGGGTTGGTTCCTGGTGTATATCCTCTTGTTTTAATGTTCTTGATCCTTTTCTTCCTCCTCTTCATAATGTATGTAGAAAAATTTCTTCTCAACACACTTATGACCTAGTGTATTTTCTATCACAATTGTAACAAGGCCCTTTTGTTGTTTTTTCCTCCAATTTTTGTGGTGTCAGGCTTGTAGGTTGTTGAAGACTAGGAGCAACAACACTTCCATCTTTATAGTTGTGAGTGGCAGACTTCCTTATTGCCATAATTTTTCTTTCAAATTTTCTTGCCACCCTGAATTCCTTCTCCAATGAATCAATTTCCCAAAGGTGAACCTCATGTTGGATGTTATCTTTTAAAGTCCCTAGGAAGAAATCAATCTTATGCTCCCCTAGAATATCAGTTACCCTAATATTCAATTTTTGGAAGCCTTCAATGTGCTATGCCATTGAACCTTTTTGTTTGAAATTTATCAATTAGCTAAAGGTGTTTCTCTTTGTATCATAATATGATATCTTGTCCTCCGTAAAAATTGACCAGGTGACAAGTGGTTTACGAGAAAAAGGTTATCTATACCATACAAATTAATTGGGTTCTAAATATAAAGATGCAATATGTACCTTTTGTGAGGGTTGCACATCTTGTAGATCAAAATTTTGTTCCATCTGTAGTATCCAAGTTACCGGATCCTTTCCATCAAACTTCCTCATATCTATCTTTGGAATGTGGTGGTTCTTAAACCCCACATTGGAGTCTCTAAAATCACAATTCACATTCTTTTTTTCTTCATCATGATTTTCATGGATTTCCTTGTCACATTGAGAAGTCTTTCTTCTATCAACTTTTCCAAACCTTCCTTCAACCCCTATATCTTGAGATTCATCATTGCTTCCATGTCTTCTTTTAAGCCATCATTCAAAAATTCCACGTCCTTTTTCATACAATCTATATTAACTCCCATGTCCCTTTCTATACAATCTATCTTAACATTCATCATGGCTTCCAATTCATTTCTTTTTACTTTTTGCGAGAGTGAAATTTGTTGCACTTGGTCTCGTAACTTTGTTATATCATGTTGCATTTCTTCCTCTTCTTCATGCGTCATAGAAGAGCTTTCTGGTTTCTAACTAGGTGTATCCATTTTTTTGTTTTGAGGCATTTTGGAATCAAACAATGATGTCTATGATTCAATATTCCCCTTGAATTACTTCAAACTAATTTTTCAAGCAAACGTTATGCAAAAAGTACACACCTTTTTCTTGCATTTTCGAAGCTCGATATTGTAGCTATTGTATCTATATAATTACTAATCTCCAAGAACTGAAATTTCTTCCTATGGTAGCTATCTCAGTCCTCTTTCCAACCCCACAAATATGATAGATATTGGATTCCTCAAGAAATATTTATTCCAAATCTCCCACGATGTACTGATTATGGATTGGTTCCATAGAGTGATGTTGTACGGGATGCCATGTGTCACCATTTCAACCTTCAGCCTTGAAATTACTACATAGAAAACTAAATTTTGTTCTATTTTAGCCACATTTTATAGAATTCAAATCCAATGCATGAAATGAAAGTTATGACAATTTTCCCTAGGTCACATATTTGAGACAGAATTTTGTAGCCCGCAAAAACCCTAGCTGCCTCAGAACATATCTCTGAAAATATAGTGAACCAAGATTTGAAACTTTTACAGGAAGTCTCTAAGATTGCGGCTCAACATGGTAAAAATTTCACCTTTTGAAGCCTCTTAGAAAAAAAGTTATAGCGAAAATGCCAATATGGCCTCATTTGAAGAAGCGAAACCCTAAAATCCAAAGCTCTGATACCAAATGCTATGCAACCAACTCTCAAATAGATAGATCAACAGATTAAAAATTATACTCTTCAAGGGGGAAACCTCCTTTACATTACATAAATGAACAATTCTTGGATGATACAAATGATAATACCTCCTTTATAGATATAGGAGTCTAAGGGGTCACAATATAATTAGAGCCTACATAACAATAATAATGTAAGGGAGCAAAAATAACATTTTCTCATGTAGCAAGTTATTCATTCATTAGATCACTTCTTGCACTGATTGCGCAGATGGGGTGGACGATCCACCAGATGGATGCAAAACAAACATTTCAATGGTGTTATTTAGGAGGAGGTGTACATCAAGAAACCAGAAGGTTTTCAGACATTTGATCGAGAGTCTCATGTGTGCAAACTCAAGCGAGGATTGTACGATCTCAAGCAAGCACCCCATGCTTGGTACACCAAGATCAACAGTTATTCCACTGGTTTGGACTTCTCACCAAAAGTGAAGCGAATGTGAACCTCTATCATATTTTGGTAGAAGGTAAATTGCTTATCATTTTTTTATATGTTGATGATTTAATATTAACAAGTGATGAGCAGATAATTAGATCTTATAAGGAGGACCTTGCAAGGGAATTTGAAATGAAGGACATGTGTCTCATGCACTACTTCCTCGCGTTGGAAGTATGGCAAGGCGATGAGGAATTATTTGTGTCTCAAGGCAAGTATGCCAATGAGACACTGCAGATATTTCACATGGATATTTGTAAACCCATGGAGACACTTCTAGCGACCAACTAGAGGAAGGAGGATGTCACTTCAGGTGAGAAGGTGGGTGTTACTAGTTATTGGCAACTAGTGGGTTCAGTAATGTATCTTGTGAACACACGACCATTTATGTGCTTTTCATTCAACCAACTGAGCCAAGCTATGGTTAGGCCGACCAAATTGTATTGGAAGGTAGAAAAGCATGTCTTATGGTACCTCAGAGGCACTACCTATTATGGATTATGGTACAAACAAATAGAGGGAGTGAAGTTGTGTGGCTTCACAGATGCAAATTAGGTAGGGAGTCCATCCGAACGAAAAGGTATATCAAGTGGAATTTTCAGTGATGGGTCCATAGTGATTCCTTAGTACAACAAAAAGCAAAGATCTATGGTGCTCATCTCAGTAGAAGCATAATACATGGTTGCAAATCAAGCAACATGTGAGGTGATATGGATGAGAAATATACTTTTCAGACTATTTGGTCAGATGATGGATCCAACTGTGATCTATTTTGATAATCAAAGTTTCATTAATCTCTCTAAGAATCTGGTATTTCACGATCCATCCAAGCATATAGATATTTGATACTATCATTTACAAGACTGTGTGAACAAGCAGATAATGTTACTACAATACATTCCAACATAGGAACAAGATGTTGACATAATGATAAATGTCTTGTCAAGAGGGAAGTTCGAATTCCATAGCTGCAGGACAGGGGTGGTTGATAATCCCTTTATTGTTGAGAGAGAGTGTTGAAAATGCAGCAAGAAAGTCTCAATTTGATTTTCCCTTGATCAAATTAAGAAAATTAGAATTTCCACATCAGTATACGACTTGGGTACAGTTAACTTATGTGACATGGCTCTTGTCAATCAGTTAGCTTAGTAAATTTGAGTTAGTTGGATTGGAGTTCAATTAAGCATGTGTAATTTCTAATTTGTATCAATCAAGGTTAGTTATTTTAAGTTGTTTTCAGTTAAACTATTTCTAACTATTGATAGAACTAGTGGAAGGTCATTTGTGTAGTGGGAAAATAGTCTAACTCAGTGATCATCCAGTTAACTAATCAATCAACCCAAAATACCTAATTCCTCTAAAATTGCGCAAGGAAATAGGGGCTTAAGCATCGGCAGAATTTGACTAAGTCTGGGTCAAAGCTTATAATTTAGTAGAGAGATAGGTTATTCACTTTCAGGTTGAGCTCAGAGCAAGCTAGCGATTGTAATACATTCTCTATTCATTTGATTAACGTAAGTAGCATTAAGGGGTTTTTATAAGTTTCCTTCCTCTAGAAAAATGTTGTTCATGTGTGTTATTTCTTATTGCATGTCTGATATGGTTGTTTTAAATTGTGAATTAACTTCTGCAGAGTAGTAGAGTAGAGTTGTGTCTCTTTATTTAGATTAAAATTTCTTGATTAGTTGCAATTCTACGCCATATTTCTACATGGTATCAGATTTGGATTCACATTAGAACAATAATTTCAATGTTTTTCCTCAAGAGGTTCGAATTTACAGTTTTAGTGTAGTAGGATCTCTTCAGAGTTGGGAATATGACCTTCAACGGGTTGATATTAGAGTATGCCTTGGAAGGCAACTCGAATTTCATTGCATGGAAGGATCACATGAAGGCAATGACTGATGGCAATGGGTTTCTAGAATATGTCAAGAAAAACATTGCAAAACCAAGATCAGTTGATGCCCAGAACCTGGCTCAATGGAAGAAAGATGTAGCCAAGGTGAGGATAATAATCTTGGAGGGAGTGCAAGACCACATTGTCTCAAATATCCATGGGAAAGAAACTCCTTTCATAATGTGGCAGACATTGACAAATCTATTCCAGAATAGAAGCGACGATAGAAAAATGGCCCTCAAAGAAAAACTTTGAAATATATAGATGAAGAAGAACAACACCATTCCATAGTATCTTAGCAGATTTACACAAGTTCGTGATGAGCTTGAAGGGGTTGTTGTGACTGAAGCAGAAGATGACTCAATGAACCTAGCTCTTCTAGGCCTTCCCAAAAGCTAACATAGATACTAGGACTTGAAAAATGGAAGGGAAATGTTACTTAAGTGGGAAAGTCTGTGGTTTTATTTGGTTCAAGAAGAGTTTAGGGGAAATAACTGAGATGGAACTTCATCCAAGACATAGAATGAAGAAAATTTTACATTGGTTGGAAAGGGAAATAAGGGCAAGGGGAAGATATCTCAAACCAAACCCAAATCCAACCAAGGGAGAAAGATAAAAGACTTGTTTAAAATCAAATGCTTCAATTGTCATGAATTCGAGCACTATGCTATGAAGTGTCCACCAAAAAACTTCTAGAAAGAAGAACTCGGGAGGAGAAGCAGGTGAAGCCTTAGCTTCATAGTTCGAGCTTGACTTCACCCTTATCGCATGCATGTCCAAAAAAGTGATGGGGAGTGTGTGGTACTTGGACTTCGGTGCCTCGTTCCATGTGACAGGCTGTAGAGTGTTTTTCAATGACCTGGAGGTGAAATATCTCCATATTCATATTGAGTTGGGGTATGATGGAAGGTATAGTGCTACCAAGATTAGTACAGTAACCTTTTAGAGGGAGTCGAGATCCCCTCTTCACCTCAAAGATGTCATGTTTGTGCCAAGCCTAAAGAAGAATCTCATCTGTAGTTGAGTTTTGGAAGACTATGGTTATGATGTGATATTTATCAAAGGGAAATCATTCGTAAGATACATAGTCACTGGATAGGTGAAGCAAATCGGGGTTCGTGTGAAGAAATTATATAAGTTGGATGTGGAAGATTGTGTTGCATTAAACAATAAGGTAGAGAAAGTGCAAAGTCGTGATGTTGGTGAGATTTTGCATAGGAGATTAGGCCATTTTCATCATGGCGCCTTAAAGATTATGTAGCAAATAACCATTGGCCTTCCCAAAGGATCACTTGAGCAGCATGATATCTACAAAGCTTGTACATTAGGGAAGTATGTAAAATCCACATTCCATAATCGAGATAGCAAAGCACATGCAGCCTTAGAAATAGACCACTTTGATGTTTGTGGACATTTCTCAACAACCTCCACTACCAGATGTAAACATTTTGTTATTTCTATTGATGATTTCTCAAGGAAGTGTTTGATCTTCTTCATGTGGAAGAAGGATGAGACATTCTCCAAGTTTGTATAATTCAAGGCACTAGTTGAGAAAGAGACTGGTAAGAAGCTGAAGGCTCTCAGGAGAAATAATGTGGGTGAGTATGTTTCGAATGACTTCAATGATTTATGTATGAAAGAAGGCATTCGAAGAGAGATGACAACACCCAAAAACCCATATCAAAATGGGGTAGTTGAGAGAAATAACCGGAGCATTGTTAGAGATATGTTACATGACCAAGGCTTGCCACTACATTTGTTGGCAGAGGCATGTAACAAAACAATCTACTTGTAGAATCAGAGTCCTCATCAAATTCTTGGTATGATTACAATGGAGGAGGCTTTGCCGGGGAGAAATTTGGATGTGTCTCACTTCAGGATTTTTGGAGCCTCTATTTACTGCCATGTCTCCAAATATTCGATGAAGAAGCTTGAGCGGATAGAAGAGTTGGGAATCTTTGTGGGTTACACCAAAACTCCACACAATTACCATGTGTACTTACCGTCCCTGATAATGAAAGTTGTATGAAGGGATGTAAATTTTGATGAGGAGAAAGTGATGTTCTCTTTAGAGGGAGCTTCATATCCCACCAAAAGAGAAGCTTTTAGCTCCAAAGCAGGAGCCTCGAGAAGTTGTGGAGCAGCCACAATTGGAGGATCAGAGAGGAGGCAAAGTAGAGACATCCGCTCAAGAAAAACCATCCAGAGAAGGTAGAAACAGAACTAGGGAGAATGATAGACTTGTGTAGGATGCGAAGGATAATGTGGGAGCTCCTTCCAATTTGCACAAGAAAAGGAGGTCACCTAAGCAGTACACTAGTTACATGGCTCTAATGAATGAGATTTTAGAGATTGATCCATTATCTTTCGAGGACATAGTAAAGAAACTAGTTTGGGTTGATGCCATGGTGGAAGAATACGAATCTATCATGAAGAACAGTGTTTGGGAAGTGGTCCCAAGGCCGGCAGATAAATCAGTTGTGGGTTCGAGATGGATCTTCAACATTAAGCATGTAGTAGGCACAAGCATAGATATTTATAAGGCTAGATTTATGGCCAAATGATTCTCTCGAGTTCAGGGAATTTACTATGAGGAAAAATGTGCTCCTATAGCTAGGTATTCATCCATTAGATCAATGCTTGCATTTGGTTTTGCAGATGGGGTCGAAGATCAACCAAATGGATGTAAAAACAACATTTCTCAATGGTGTTATTGAGGAGGAGGTGTACATCAAGCAACCGGAAGGTTTTGAGACATTTGGTTGAGAGTCTCATGTGTGCAAACTCAAGCGAGCATTGTATGATTTCAAACAAGTACCACGTTCTTGGTACGCCAGGATCAACAGCTATCTCACTGGTTTGGGCTTCACCAAAAGTGTTGAGGATGTGAAGCTCTATCATATTTCGATAGAAGGTAAATATTTTATCATTGTTTTATGTTTTGATGATTTAATATTAACAGGTGATTAGCAGTCGATCATCCCTTGTATGGGGGACCTTGCAAGGGAATTTGAAATGAAGGACATGGGTCTCATGCACTACTTCCTTGGGTTGGAAGTATGGTAAGGAAATGGGGAATTGTTTGTCTCAAGGAAAGTATGCCAACGATATACTGTAGAGATTTCGCATGGAGAGTCGTAAACCCATGGAGACACCTCTAATGACCAACTAGAGGAAGGAGGGTGCCACTTCAAGTGAAGAGGTGGATGCTACCATTTACCAGTAGCTAGGGGGTTCACTATTGTATCTTGTGAACACACGATTAGATATGGGCTATGCAGTCAACTAGTTGAGCCAAGATATGGTTAGGCCACATATTAAAGGCCATAAAACATAATTCTAACAAACATTATTTATTCTTGGTTATTCCATATGAACCCTGAAATTCAATGGCACGACTTGCCTAATCCATAGGAAGATGCACATGTAATTGAAGTCAAGGAAGTGCACTAATTTTTTCTAAGTCATGTAGTATTATAAACCTTTTCCACTTTATGGTACAAACATGTTACATAATACACTTTAGCAGAAGCTAGTCATGATTATTATATTCATAATAATAATAATAATCTAATTTAAGGTGACAACCTATCCAAACACCAAATTTAAGTGTGAGACACATTATACCATCTTTAAAAACTACATACAATCTTTCTAATAACACATTAAACCTAGATTTAACCAAGATCACCCAATGTCCTTGACACGATATCATTCATCAAGAAGTCGTGCCACAAAATTAATTATCATGAAGATTTCAATGAGGATTAATTGACAGTATGTATTCAACTAAGAGTTAGAAAAATCAAACTATCAATGGTTCTTGCAAGAAAGGTTAGTTATGATACTAATTGTAAAACATGGCATATCTTAACCAAGTTTTCCATGCGTGTGACATCAACCTTAATACCACTGCATGTTGTGTAATCCAATTTTAAACAAAACCCAAAAAAGTGAGAAAAAAATTCAGAAATAACTAAGCAATTGAATAGTTGGAATTGGATATTAAAGACTAAAATTCTATGAAAAGGCTCAAATAAGATCTTCATAAAAGGATTATAATTACATACAATCAAGATCAACCCATGGACTTTACATGATATCCTTAATCACGTAGTACCACGAACATTTCAGTAAAAAACTAATTAGTTGAATAGTTAGAATTACATGAATAGATATTTATAAAAACATCGTACCTAGATAAAACCAAGATCACCCAAGGGAATTGACATGATATCGTTCATCAAGAAATTGGAAAAATGAATTATGTCACTCAATGTTAATGAAAAAACCATTTTGAGTGGCTCTATCACTCTAATAAAATGTGCACCCTCTCTAAGCCCCCTAGAAATTTCAACATTCCTACAAGAGAAAAGGACCTGTCGACTGGAGAAGAGATGAAAGATAATACTAGATGAACAATTTATCGTTGTGCCAAATCTGACTTTTCCATCAAGTGTAATATTTAACCCTCCATGCAATCAAAACCACTACTACTATAGGTAATGTAGGATCTGCGAACTCTGTTAATGCATGAAGAAGGGACCCAATGTTCTACCATCTGAAAGTCATATGTTATGTCTAGGTTAATGACCCAGTAGAATAGGCTCTTCATATGATGTACAATGGAAGCATCTCCCATAGAAGGGGATCCCATATAGTCAGACTTGGACCTATACCAAGTTCCATGGGGATTAACCTTCCCTCCACTTGCTCTTAAGATGTGCAAAGCAAAAAAAGGGACACAATCAAGATAACCTCCAAAATCATCCAACCACCATTATGAATTAAGGATTTCTAGGACATTATAAAAAAATCCTACAATTTGCAAGTTTGATAGCGTTAATCCCTTTACAAACACTAGTCAAGGACTTAACATCTTAATCTTGCAAAATCCTGCAAATTGGGGTATGGAAGTGAAGGCAACATCCTCCAATGTAGTACAATTATTCACAATCCATCCAAACCCTAGATTTTAGATGCATTCATGTGGTTGTTTAGGGTTCCTTAATTAGAAAGTAACTAGGTTTTTAAAGGATTCAGATGCCAACTGGAAATCTTGTTCCTGCAACTGACATGTTTGATCCATGCACTTAGAGAGATTTGTCTCACTTATAACATGCCTCACTTATATCTATGGCTGAACTCAATGATATTCATCACAATTAAAGCATTCTAATCAATTAGATGGCCATACACATCCTCTTTTGTCTGATCTCATACTCTGGCTTTTATCACCCCTGTTCTTGTGACCATTCTCACTTGAGATAGTGTAAGCTCCGTTCTAGCAAACTTGTCAAACTATATATATCCTTCCTTACCTTCTCAACCAAGCACCTGGGAGTCATCATAATAATTCATTCTTGGTTACCCTTCTCAACCAAGCACCTGGGAGTCATCATAATTGTTCATTCTTGGTTACCCTTCTCAACCAAGCACCTGGGAGTCATCATAATTATTCATTCTTGGTTACCCTTCTCAATCAAGCAACTGTGAGTCATAATAATTATTCATTCCTAGTTACCCTTCTCAACCAAGCACCTAGAAGTTATCATAATCATTCCAAGTGAGAAGTTGCACGGTGATCTTGGTGATAATCTAGATTTGTTTAATGATTCCATCTGGTATCCCAACTATATCTTGATCACACTTCACATATTTGTGCCAAAAAAGAATACAACAATGGTGTTGGGTCACACCCAATAAAAATTAACTCATAAATCACTTAGAACATATCTCATCAATTAGGGCTCGTGGCATAAATTGATTGCAAATCAATTAGCAGAATTAGATGGTTGATTCAAGGGGGAACTCTTTCATATTTGGTTGGATGCATTACAGATGTTTTCAACTCATTCACTTTGATGACTACATGGGAGCTATAAACCCAATGCAAGAGATGAAGACTTATTTGAATACCACAGAAGACTAACTCAATATTTGCTAAGCTACGAAAGGGTAGCTTAAACTTCCTCAAAAATACCTTAATTCAACATAAAGTTTATAGCTATTGCAAAATATTGTTACACAACTGCTAGTATCATAGTTAAGGACAAAGAATATTTTTGCTCTTTTTAGATCTTGATTTGTTTGAAGTGAGAAACAAGAGAAGGGAGGACTTGATCATGAGCTTTTAGGCTACCTGCATGAGAATTTCATTCCAGACTTTTCACACCATAAATTCTGAGAAACTCTTCCTCACTGTAGCTCTAGTTTAGTCAATATATCCGGTGATACATTGCGCATCCAAAATAAAAGCGCCCAAAATTATATCGACTACATATGGCAAGAGAGGAGAATACAATGACCATGAGCTAAACCAACTAAGCAGGAAGGGCCTTCAGAGAGCACCATCATTTTGCGCCTCTGATCATTACCGGTTGCCTATGGTAAGGTAGGAGAATACATTGACCATGACCATGACCTAAACTAGTTGAGGACAAGATAGTTTAATCATAGCTAAGGAGAGTATGCAACCACGATGATTAAATAGGGAAATGATCTTCCACTTTTCCCCTTGTGACCCTCACGTAAACCTCAACCACTTGGGAAGTATCGAGCTTGGGAGGCATCCCTGCTACTACTGACTTTTTCTGCCCTCCCTCTACAAAATCCCTTATCCTCAAATTTGAATTAACTGCAAATGAAAGGCTCGAACCCGAATGAACTGCAAATATGAAAATGAAATGTTTTTTGTATTAATTTAAGACAATTTTATACCACTTGAGTTGCCTGATGAATTTATTTTTTCTTTTGTCTTAATTCAAGACAATTAAAAAAATTTAAGATGATCCCTGATCGGGGTGAGAGCTAAGAGAGAGGCAGCAATGGGATCTATGCCATGGTTAGGGTAGTAATGAAGGGGATCAATGGGTGGTTGGACGGCTACCTACACACATGCCTTCCCATGCATAAGGTGGTGCAATAAATTAATCACTTCAAGTATCAACATTTGAAATGCGTCGTTGGTAGGAATTGTGGTTTTATGGTGGCTGACCTAGACTAGCTTGCTTGCTCCAACATTGGCTCTATTGGTATAAATAGACCAAGCTCAATCATATGGGTGGTAGCGCAGGACATCTCTTAGGCATTGAACCAAGTTGCAGTTGGAGGAATTATCCCTCTCAGCTGACGTAGTTATGGGCATGTTTAGATTACAATCTTCATGAATACTTTATCCCCTATGTTTTGCTAGTGTTTTTCTAATTAGTCAATGGATATTCCTGGTGCATCATTCTGGTTAAGAATAGAATATTTTGGTTATATGTGGGGAGAAAAGAACGTCCTTTATACTACCTTGTATGGGACTTAATGGCCCTTAATTAGAACGTTTTTTTATTTGTTTTAGTAACCCGTCATCTCTAGTTTTCATGCAATCGTGGATTTTGGTTATAATTATTATGCTAATCCATTGTTTAGGGGCATCTGCCTCCATTCTTATTCTTAGAAGAACACTTCGTGTGGTTTGAGTTGGGGAGGGTTTACGAGCATATTCTTGGGCCTATTTATTCTCTTTTATATATGGACTCATAGTGCTTGTTGGGTCGATGCAAGCATACTACTTGATCAAACTCATGCCTTGAGGGTGGGGAAGTCTAGTTTCATTGGTCTAATGTTCTTTGTTCAATTGCATGTGGTATTCTAGTACCTGTAGGCTCGGATCTTGACTTAGTTAGCTGGTAGAGTCTGTGCGGTTGTCATCTAGTGTGTTGGCTCGTAGCCTAGACGAGGTCTTTGAAGGCAAAAATCTAGATGTCTGAGAATAATTTTTACTTGATGGTTCAATCAGCTTCGAACTGGGAAGTAAATACAAGGGGAAGTCATGGTCATAGACAGGGTCAGGGTCATGGTCGTGGAGGTATCCAAGCCCTATCTCGACCCTCCAACAATCGAGGTCAGAGAATTATTGGGAATTTAAATATGGAAGTAGCTTAGTCCTTCGGGATGAACAGTCATCCTCGATCCCAATAGATAAGTATTGGGTGGGAGAATAAATTGAAGCAACAATCAGAGATAAGTGATTTGGATTTTGATGAATGGGGGAATCTTATCCCAGATCCGGGCCATACCAGAATTCAATATACCCAGTTCCGACAGACCTTCTTTCTGTTCTGGATGATGAAAAATATTCTAGTAAGAGTTGTGTTGAATACCTTTACAGGAATCTCGAGATCAGTAGCTGAAATACAAGAAACAATCCCAACTCATTCAGTGCCAGATACAATAAAATATGCTCATCTAAGTCGCATTGAGAAGCATATTTTATGCCTTTGTCAAACTGAATTGTCAGGTTCAAGTGCCAAATATCTAGTGCCAATAGAATATTTTGATGATTAGTTCTATTAGTACAGTTTGGATGTTTATTTTTGATATGCAAATATGAATAGTATGAAGTTTATGTTTTTCAATCATAGACATATAGTAAAGAGGAGACTTAAAGACATTCAGGTTTATCTAGCTTTGCAAAACATTCTTAGACTTTTTAGATTTTGGCTGGCTTATAATGGATTCAGATGGCCAATAGACCTGGTTTCCCAATGGGCAAGTTGAGGCCATTTATGATATGTAATACCTGCCTATTTTTGAAAATAAAATAGAAAGGATTTAACAAGCTTACAAAAAAATGATGAAATGAAATAAATGTTGTAAAACACTGGATCATGTAGTAGTGTAATGTGTCTTACAATATTAATAATCACTTGAGTATATTATATTAGTCCCTTGGATTTATAATATTGATCCTAAGGGTTTATAATATTAATCCTTTAGGGAGAAGTTTGCGAGGAGAGGATGGAGGCTTTCGATCGTGAAGGTTTTGGTTAAGTTAGGGTTTACTGTTTACCTGCAATATTCTGTGACTGCACGACACTTTCGACAACTGCATCCACCGGGCGCCCCTTCCACCTTACGTTTTGTTGGCCGTCTCAATTATTCAACGCGAAAGGCTCCTGGTAACCAAACAAGGGTTTTCAAGAAGTCACCTTCCGGTTACTAGTTGTCACGATTGTATCTTCGCGGTCCGTGTCTCTTCGGTTACTACATTCCTAAGTATCTGTTGTTCTGAGATTATTGCTGACAATATGGAGGACCACGAAGCAGTCGACTACTCTGAAGACCCATTGGAAGGGGTTTCTATCTAGCGCACCCCCATTTCCACATCACAAGGTAAGTATAGCTCTGGTCTCTTCGAAAATCTGGCTTCATTTTCCACCGGGGAGCTGTCGTAGCCTTGTCTAGTGACTCTTTCGGATATTCCCCCTCCTGGCCAGCTCTTTCCTCACCTTCCCACTCTCCGGCTACCCTCGGGTTTGCGGCGGATTGTATTAACCCTAACCCTCATTTTGTCCCCCTTTTTTATTCTGTTACGTGGACATCTTCAGCTACACCGACAACCATTAACCCTGTTGCCGACTCTTCGTTTACTGGTACTCCATCGGGCAGTTTCTCTCATATTCCCCCACACTCTGGTCCGCTTAACTTCCCCAGAGGCTGCGATTTACCCACATCATCAAACCCTATCCCTCCTCCCGAATTTGATTCCACCCCGATTTCGAATCGAGCTCGGAACCCTTCTCTGACCTCTGGCTCTAAGAAGAAATACAGATGCTTCAAGTCCAAAGCTAACGACATCTTTCTCAGACTTGAGGAGGACATCCAGTGGAGCGAAATCATGGATCATGCAGACAGGGTCCTGGTGGGTCGCATCACGGGATGGAAATACTCGGCTACACGTTTGAAGACCTGGGCCACTGAAGTTTGGGGACATCATCTGGTGGACACCCCCTTCGTACAAACCTTTGTGAGAGGATGGTCTGCTTTATGGTTCGCTCGTGCTGAACATACAAATTGGGTCTTGTCCTCTCATTGGCATTTTGAACATGCTCCAGTTCTCCTTAAGCGCTGGTCTCCTATGTTTGACCCCGAAACTGAGCAGATTGGTATAGGGCCTATATGGGTTCGGCTTCCAGGTCTTCCAATACAGTATTGGTCTGAAGACATCTTCAGAAGCATTGGGAATGCAATGGGTACTTACATGGATTATGACAAATCCTTTCTTCACACCGGTTTGATGGCTTATGCTTGCCTTCTCATGAACCTGGTCACTAAGGGTGGACTACAAGAATATATTACTATACAATGGAAGGACTCAGCACGCAAACAGATTATAGACTATGAAGGGATCCCGTATAGATGCCGAAGATGTCACAAAGTAGGACATCTATACAGAGATTGTCCACTTCTTCGCAAGGGCAAGGAGATTGATCAGGAAGGGGCTTCAGAGCGACCCCCGCACCTTCCATCTTGGCCACCGACGGAGAAGACTCAGGCGAAGCAAAATATGGACGAAGGAGTACCACAAGATCCTCCGAGCACCTCAGTCGAGAATCCTATCCACTCATCGCCAACCCCCGCACAAGAAGACACTGTACAGAAGGGTGATGTTACTACGGTTACGATTGTCTCTTCCACATATATTCCTCCATAATCATTTAATTTTGTAGGCTCTGCACCTCATCAGAGCATTTGCACGCCACCCCGCTCGTATGATAATCTCTCAGTGGCACCCCACGACTTCTCTGTCCCCCCTCCCCCTCCCTCTCTTATTTGCTCCATTCTGACCCCTTCTCCCGCCATATCCCTGAGTATACCTTCTCTGATCATCTCCTCCATCTCCGCCCTCCCTGCCCCACCCCCCCTGCATCCCCTCGATACTCCCTCCGATCCAGATGGAAAGACAGAGGCTTTGATGCTATTGGTCTTGATACCGAATCTACTCCTGTCCCCCATAAGCATTCTCGGGGTCGTCCCTCTCGCATAACAAAAGCTAGACACACCGTTGATGCTGAAGTCACCATTGGGTGACAGCAAACCATCCTCAAGGCCCTTAGAGTGAAGAATGGCCCAGCCCCCCATCCTACATGAAAGTTCTCCCATATAATTGCAAGGGTTTTGCTAGTTCCCCCAAAAAACTAGCTCTCAGGAGATTTCTTACCTTATCACAATCTGACATCATATTTCTGCAAGAGACCCTCCGTCCAGCAGACCCCCTTGTTCAGTCTCTCAATTCCTGGATGCCTAACTGGACATTTCAAGCTTTAGATGCATCAGGGAGATCTAGTGGATTAGCTATTGGGATCCATAATAGAGCAATTAAGATCAAAAACATTTGGGGTGGCATAGGTTTCATTGGCTTGGACGTTTATGTTCTCTCCATGGAAATGGACATTCGAGTTATCAACGTCTATGGCCCATGTTCTAATAGGGTCGCTTTTTGGAGAGCCTTACCAGAATATGATCTATTACAGGAGGACAACATTATACTCGATGGTGACTTAAATTTCACCATGGGCTTTTGCGAATCGTGGGGGCACTCAGCCCAAGTCTACATTTTTTCAGATACTATATCCTATCTATTAGAGGAGCATCATTGGGTAGACATACCCATTGCCAGGTTACAACATGCTTGGACTAACAATCGAAGCGGAGAAAATAGCTTGGCCAGAAGATTAGATAGATTTTTGATTAAGCAAACTCTATATAACAGACTTCCGCGCATAAGGCAATGGGTCGGATCCGGTGGCATCTCTGACCATCGCCCTATTTTCTTGGAGACAGCCGACATCAATAACAAGATCAAGAGCCCTTTCAAATTCAATTCCTCATGGTTAAAGGACCCCTCCTACATTCAGCTGGTTACTGATTATTGGCAGAACAATCCTATTAGAGATAATGAAAACCTTACTGAAGGTTTTATTAGGAAACTAACCGAGCTCAAGAGAATCTCCAAGCACTCGGCACACCAGAAGCGCATCCGTGAAGACCAAACTTTGAAGGAGGCAGAGAGGATCATAGCATCATATGAGGACTTTTCTTATGGTATCTTCCCTAACCAGGAAAGCAAGGAACATTATACCTCCCTCGTTGCCAAACGATCACAGATTCTGAAGGAAAGAGAAGAAAGTTGGAGGCTTTGGAGCAGGGCTATATGGCTTACCGAGGGGGATGACAACACAAAATTTTACCACAAATTTGCCAACAGACGCAAAGATATCAACATTATATGGGAATTAAGGGATGAACAGAATCAGATTATTACATCACAGAGGAACCTAGCCAGATTAGCCACCGAACACTTCAAAGGCATTTATAGAGCCCCCAGAGAGGCTAATATTCTGGAGATTATGAGAGTGGCTGATAAATTCCCCAGATTCGTTCTACAAGAATATTCTGATGATCTCACAAAGGAAGTGACCATGGATGAACTAGAAGCCACCATTAAATGGTTTAAGAAAGATAGAAGCCCTGGCCCAGACGGATGGACCATCGAATTTTACATTGCTTTCCTTGATATAATGGGTAATGATCTTCTCAATATTATTGAGCATTGCAGAAGAAATGGCAGAATATCATCGGCTATCAAATCCAATTTCATAGATCTTATCCCCAAAGCCAACCATCCGATCTCATTCAATGACTATAGACCCATTTCCCTTTGCAATTGCCTATACAAAATTATTGCCAAGATAATCGCCAATCGTCTGAAGCCTATATTATCTCGCCACATATCCCCTGAACAATTCGCTTTCCTTAATCACAGGCAGATACATGAAGCCATCACCACCGCTCAAGAGCTCCTACACTCTCTTCATATCAAAAAACAAAAGGGTATGATACTAAAGGTGGACCTTTCCAAAGCTTTCGATAGAGCCAACTGGCTCTACATCAGGTTGCTTCTGACTCACCTTGGCTTTCCTTATAGCTACATTAAATGGATAATGAGCTATATTACTGACGTATCATACAGTGTTCTACTCAATGGTGAAGCCACATCTTTCTTTACCTCGGAAAGAGGGCTCAGGCAAGGATTCCCCCTATCACCACTTCTATTCCTACTCATTATGGAAGGCTTAAGTAGACTCATCACATCTGCCCAGGATAGAAATTAGATCATCGACATCAATATCTCTGATAATTTTTATCTTACTCATCTATTATTTGTGGATGATATTCTCATATTTCTAAATGGATGCAAAGGTGACACCACTATTCTCCAGAATATATTTGTACTCTTCCAACAGGCCACAGGCATGATGATAAACAAAAGCAAATCTACAATCACGGCTGTTGACTGCTCTCATCATGAATCTACATATGCATCCCATCGATTCCCCTTCAACTCATTAAATCTAGCTGACGGCATCAAATATCTGGGGTACAGACTAAAACCCCTTGGCTACAGGATTGCATATTGGACTTGGTTAATTGCAAAGGTGGAGAAAAGATTACAGGTATGGTATCACAAATATCTTTCAAGAGCTGGAAGATTGATCCTCATTAAAGCTGTTATCGAAGCCACACCAGTTTACTGGATGACTTTGACTTGGATACCTCGAGGCATCCTGTACAGACTACAAAACATCTGTGCTAGATTTTTATGGAAAGGTCACCACACAGGGAAGCTATTCGCCTGGGTTAAATAGGACACCATTGCTAGACCCAAACGCTGGGGAGGTTGGGGCATTAAGAATCTTAATTTCTTTGCCAAAGCTTTGGAAACCAAACTCGGTTGGCATCTCTTGACTACAGACAGCCTATGGTCTCGTGTCGCTCAAGTTAAATACATCAAGCCATCACACCTTATGGATTGGTTTCGTCAACAGCATGAACCTGGACGCAATATATCCAATATTTGGAAAGTTGTTCTCCAATCACTACCTCTATTGCGGGAAGGCATTACTTGGCGCATTAAAGAAGGAAACAACGTAAGGATTGGGGTGGATCCATGGGTGGGGTGCGGCAATTTACACAGATTATCTGATGGACTGTTAAGGCACCACAATAGAGGCATTACGCATATAAAACACATTGGAGATAACGAAAATTCTACCTTTCTTCAACATGCTTGGGCAACTTCTCGTTCTTTAGAGATCCCTAATCAATGGCATCAAGAATGGAGGGACTTTACAGATGCTCTCACACAGGCTCATATCAAACTCACTGAAGGCCCCGATGAGATTATCTAGGCCATTACAAATCACGGCATATACTCCCCTAGATTGGGATACTTAAAGCTCATGGAATCATTCAAGCCCCCGAATATCCTCCCCATCTGGAAAGATCTTTGGAAGCTTGGAGCAGCCCCTCGCACACGCCTTTTAATGTGGAATATACTCTTCGACAAATTCCCTACTAGAACCAATCTTATGAAGCGATCATTTCATGGACCATTCAGATGCCATCTCTGTTGTTTAGAAGAGGAAAGCACAAAACTCTGTTTTTAAAATTTAATGTTACTAAAGACTTTTGGCAAAACATTTCTACTCACTATCCTTCCCTCAAAGACTGGCAGGGTCTGAATATTATGGAGGCTTGGAGCGGTTGGTGCCGAGAACATACTGGAAAATCCATCAACATGCCATTGCTTGTTTGCTGGGCAATATGGATTGCTCGGAACCAGAATATTTTTCAAAACAAGGCGCCTCATTGGCCTGTAATACTGAGTCACACTATCGCAGATTATGATTTACTACCTGAGGTAGTTCCTATTAACCCCACCCGCACTAACAGGCCTATAAGTTTGGACAAATCGAAGCCTTGGGCGTTTTTCAACGGCTCTGCCCAAGAAGCAGGCTGCGGTGGAGGAGCGATTCTATACCTCAGCGATGCACATTATTATAAGATCCAGATTAAGCTTGGCAGAGGCACCAATAATTTTGCTGAATTAAGCGCAGCGAAACATATCATACACTTTGCAATACAAAAACAGTGCAGCCACCTCCAACTATTTGGTGATTCACAAATTGTTTGCAACTGGATGAACGATGCATCTCATTGCTATGCTTTCTCTCTGAGACATATTCTTGATGAGACAAAAAGACTGATCACATCATTTGAATCCTTTATTTGTCGCCATATATACAGGGAACAGAATACTGATGTGGACCAGCTATCCAAAGAAGCAACGCAAAATCAACGAGACGACTAGCTGATCCAGGAGGTGATTGATGGAACTTTCCATCAGCACTATCATAGACCATTTCATGATCTTACTAGGAATGGGTCTCAGACCCTCATATAAGCAGTTTCTGTTTTGTGTGGTTTTTGACATCAGTAATTACATGTATAACATCATTATATATGAATCAGTTACAGCAGTGCTCTTTGCGTAGAGCTGAAATGTAATGTATTATACATCATGTTTCTTCTAAGTTTTGGGCATATCTAGCTACAGATACTAGGACTCCCTATGAGGAGTCATGACATACGGGGCTTCTTTGTACAAGGCAAGCCTCTAGACCACAATATGAATATGCAACAACATCTGCAAAATGTAATTTCTCCATATTAATAGAAATTACGACTTTTTCCTTATGGGAAAAAAAAATATTAATCCTTTAGTCCCTTGGATTTATTAATCCTTAATTTTATAATACCCATAATTCCTTGGATTTATGATATTAATAATAATATATATAATATTATTTATTTAATAATAATAATCAATTATTATAATATTTTATTTATTATGATAATTTAAGTATAATATAATAAATATATTAATACAATAATTATTATTATAGTATTATGATTATTATTTACATATTATATCATTATTTATATTAATATTAAGTCATATCATACATATATAAAATTTTAATAAATTGTAATATTAATTAATACATTAATATCCAGTTGTCTTTAAGTGGGATTTTTTTTGTTTATTTTTAGATACAATTTCTCTAGAATTCACCAGGAATTCATTGAAATCACAAGTTTGATGGGTGAACTCTGCATAATTGAAGTGCTCCAAGAGGTTTTCAGGGTGTTGAATCCATATATGTAGTCAAAAAATCAGTGTAAACAACACAAACCAAGATTTTATCACAAATTTTTCCATTGGATTTTGACCAAAAATCCACCAAAAACTCCAAAAAGTAGCACTTAAAGACAACTTCCATTAATATATTAATTTATTAATAATTGTTATTAATACCAATATTTACTTAATAAATATTTAATATTATTTTTATATTTATATAATATTTAATTATAAATCTATATTTAAATTAATTAATTAATGTTTAATTAATTAATAATTAATATTCATCAATACGCTTACTTAATAACATTTAATATATTAATATTTAATATTACCATTTATAATATAATGTGTATATATCAGCCACATTTATTAATGTGGTTGTGGTAGTAATACTCAAAACACTTTGAAATTGTATACATATCAACCACATTTATCAATGTGGTTGTCATAGTAATACTCACAAAACACCTTCTTCACCATGATGCTTATGTTGATCCCAAAATTAGTTAAAATTTGACCACGGTGTTTAAGCTTATCTCATGATTAAGAATTTGAAAATGTACTTTAAAGGAATTTGAGAGTGGAGATCTCCCTGGTTATTCATATTGTCTGAAACTTTCAACTGTGTAGAATATTTCCTTGTCCAATGTTTTAGGTGGACACTCCACCGGTGATGAAGGACCAGAAAGCAAACAAATGGTAAACATGAGAGAAAATGAGACCTATAAGTAACAAAAAAATGGTCACAAAAATAAAATATTAAAATAAAAGTATGAACAATCAAAAGATGAGAGAAAATTATAATTAAAATAAAATGATTAAAATAAAAAGTCAAAGTAAGATTTGATGAGGTTAAAATGCAAAAGGGAAAAAATTTAAAAAAATAGAATAAAATTAAATTTTTAACTATATTCTTATATTAGTATTATTAAATGGTTATTTTTAATTTTATTTTAAGTTTTTAATTTAAAGCTAAACATAATATATTAATTATTAGCTATATTAAAATAGGTAGAATTAATCTTAATAGATAAATAATATAATAATAAATAATATATATTATATTATGGTTATGATTTAACATTATATTATAAATTAGCTTTTTTAATATAAAATATAATTGGTGTATTATTATTAAACGGTTAAAAAATTATTATTATTATCTTAAAAAATTTAAAAATAATATATTTAATTGGTAATTATATATATTTAATATATAGATTAAAAAAGTTTGATTATTGGTTTGTTTTATGGGGAATAAAAAAAAATTTTTATTACCTCTAATTATGGTATTAATATATAGTATATAAAATTAAAGTATTATATATATATATAATAATATATATATATATATAAATGAGAGGTAAGATCAAGAAGAAAAGAGATGGATTATAAGTTTCTAAGAGTGGTTAGATTTAAAGTCATCTTCTCTATTAAAATTATTGGTGAGCTTTTCAATTTCTAAAGCTTTTTTAATGATATGAGAATTATAAAAAGAGATATTCGCTAGGGTTTTAGCCTTGTCAAAGAAAATAAGGTGCTTGGTGTTATAGGAGTGTTCAACAATGGTAGACTTAGCCACTCTATGATGGTGGTTATTATTTGCAATGTGCTCCTTAAGACGAGCAATGACCTAACAACCTTTTTCGCCAACATAAGACTTACCACATGAACAAGGAATTTCATAGACACTTGATCCTTGCATGAGGTATGATTTATCTTTGGTTAACTAAAATAATTGTGTGAGGTTCCTATGGGGTTTGAAGACAGTGTTAATGTTCTTTATGGAAAGAATCTTAGCAATGATAATAGTGGTCACTCTCCCTTACATTAAATACACCACCCATATCATTACAAATATTCTTTCCAAAAAGAACATTAAGACCACCTTCAAACCCCATAGGACCCTCAAACAATTATTTCAATCAGCTAAAGATAAGTTAGACTCCATGCAAGGATTAAGTGTTTACAAAATTCCTTTTTAATGCAGTAAGTCTTACATTGGCCAAACAAGTCATCCGACCATTGCTTGTCTTAAGGAGCACATTGCGGATAATAACCATCACAAATTAGCTAAGTATGTCATTGATGAGAATTCCTATAACATCAAGCACGTTATTTACTTTAACAAGGCTCAAACCCTAGCAAATATCTCTTTTCATAATTCTCATGGCATCAAAGAAGCTTTAGAAATTAAAAAGCACCACAATAATTTCAATAAAGAAGATGGCTATAAGCTTAGCCACTCCTGGAAGTCTATAATCCATCTCCTTTCTTCTTAATCTAACCCCCTCAATTTTCAAAAAACTATATATATACGTATATATATAGTAATATCTAGATATATATTATATATATGATATCATATAATAAATTTCTACTATTTTCTAATTTATAACTATGTATAATGGCCGATTATATTAAGTAAGGTATTAGAAATCAAATTTAATTTAAGAAAGGTTCTAAGATTAAGGAATGTTCTTTTTCAATAAAGAATTGTTTTTCTAGTTTTTATTTTTGGTTTATAGGAATAAAAATTTATTTTATTAGGGTCTAATCGTATTTGAATAGACATAGTCTAACTTATAAACGAAGTAGACTTTTTCACCACAATCAGGGAAAATAATTTCAAGAAAGAATGTGATTTTTTGTTATTGAAAGTGCATTTTTGAATGCATAAATGGATTCAACACCTTAAAAATCCCCCTAAAGTACTTGAATTCTGCCTATTAAACAACTTAAACTCAATTTAATTTCAAGAAAGAATGTGACTTTTTGTTGTTTAAAATGCATATTAAACGGATTCATTGCCCTAAAAAACCCCTGAGACACTCAAATTATGCAGATTAAACAACTTAAACTCAAGTTTTTGAAATCTTTGCATGATTTTAGGGGGATGGTGGCCGAAGGTGGCCTACCTTTTTTGCCTCGTTTGGAGAGGTCGCATTCTTACCTAGGAGCAAATCCTAAGAAGGGTTTTCTATGGCCCATCGCTATGCAAGCTATGCAATATGCATAACGAGGATCTCAAACATATACTTAACACATGCCCATATGTTGAACAAAAATGGAGGTAGTTGGAGGACCTCTTTGGAAGAATGTATCAGGACAAAAAAAAGCATTCGCGAAACCATCCTCCTATGTAGAACAAGTATTTTCTCCAACCCAGTCATAAACAGGGCATGGGGACTCTCACTGGGACTAACACTTTAGGCCATTCAGAAAGAACAGAATCATCAAATATTCAAGGATCAACTTCTTCCTCAGGAGGCTATATGGGAAGGGATCATGCAGA
>APFE031672769.1:1595-27408 GCA_000404065.3 Pinus taeda | reverse complement strand
AGAAGTATTCCATTTAGAATAGAAATACCCATCTTTCTCACACACACACTGAATTGGGAAACTGGTCCCATATCCCCAGTCGGACCCGCTATACCAAACGGATAAGGAGTTTCCAACCAAGGTCCGGACCGGGCGGGTATCCCCCTTGTTGTTGACCCGATTTTCGGGGCCTCCAACATATTTTAAATCAATTTTCGCTTGAAGCTCATGAGTAGGACTAGTTATAAATGGTACTTTTATCTCTTAACCATTTTTTCTTATGCGTTAAAGTGATATTCAGTTTTCAGTTGTTTATATATTACAACATGGATGCCTGAGTTATCATTTGGCACTTTTGTATGGTGATAACTATTTGTTTATGCTTAGTGTATGAATAGCTCATTTATGCGATAAGTTTTCACAACTGTTTCGTCTAACTTCTTATACGAAGTAGTTCATCTTTATTGAATTCTTTTCTTATAATAGATGAATGATCTTTATTACCAGTTATTGTTTGAAATATTTTTAGATCGCATAGAAGAAAGATCACACCCCGGGTTAGCATAAATTTTGATGTTTTTCTGTTTATTAGAATATAATAGCATAGCATTAGATTAGAATTAGGATAGAAGTATTCCATTTAGAACAGAAATACCCATCTTTCTCACACACACACACTGAATTGGGAAACTGGTCCCATATCCCCAGTCGGACCCGCTATACCAAACAGATAAGGAGCTACCAACCAAGGTCTGGACCAGGCGGGTATCCCCCTTGTTGTTGACCTGATTTTCGGGGCCTTCAACACAATCCTATGCTCCTATGGAATATCTTTTCCCCTTATATTCAATTTTTGGAAGTCCTCAATGTGCGGATCATTGAACCCTTTTGTTTGAGATTTATCAATGGGCTAAAAAAGGTGTTGCTTTTTGTATCCTCATAATGTGCTATCATTTCTTTCGTAAAAATTGCCCAAGTGACAGTTTGTTTACAAGATCAAAGCGATCGATACTGTACAAACTGATTAGGTTCCAAATATAAAGTCGCAATGCGTACCTTTTCTATGTTTTACACATTATGGAGATCGAAATATTGCTCCATCTGTAGCATCCATGTTACAAGATCCTTGCCATCAAACTTCCTCATATCAATCTTTGGAACATTTTGAGTCTTCAATCCAACGTTAGAGTATATGGAATCATGGCTAACATTTCTTTTGTTCTCATCATGGGATTCCTCTACTACCCTTTCACCATTAGGAATCATTTCTTGTAGCAACTTTGCCAAACCTCCTTTCAAACCTTCCATGTCTTTCTTCAAATATTCAATGTTTGCTTCTAAAACATCCATCTTATCTTCCACACCATCCATGCCATTCATATTAGCTTCCACGCCTTTCTTTAAACCATCCATCTTAGCTTCTGTTACTTTTTGTGAGAGTGAAATTTGTTGCACTTGGTCTTGTAATTTTGATATATCATGTTGTATTTCTTCCTCTTCTTCATGAGTCATCCAAGAGATTTCAGGTTGCTTACTAGGTGTTTCCATTTTATTTCTTCGGGGCATCAATTAATGATAAATATCCTTCACTGTGCCCTTTAAATCACTTCGAACAAATTTTTCAAACCAAACGTATGCAATTTTTTTAAAAAAGACTACACACATTTTTTTCTCTTTGTAGGAGCTCGCTATTGAATCTGTTATATATTTGTAATTTCGGATCTACAAGGTCTGAAATTTGTCGTGTGATAGCCTTGTGCGTCCTCTTTCCAACCCCCAAGTCTGATCCAAGGTGACTTGTTTGAGATCGAATTCGAGAGACTCCAAAAACCCTAATTTCCTCAGTTCATATATCCAAAAATATAGTGATACAAGATCTGAAATTAGGTCTTGAGGTTCATTAAAATTTCGGATCAAATGGGTTTTAATTTCAGATTTTAAAGATTCCTATAAAAAAAGTTATAGCGAAGATTCCATGATGACCTGTTTGGAGCAACAGAACCCTAGAATCCAAAGCTCTGATACCAATTGTTATGCAACAAGCTCACAAATATAAGAATGAGATAGCTCAATGACTTCAAAAGTATCCTCTTAGAGGGGGAAACCTCCTTTAAATTAAACAAATGAACAATTATTGGATGATATAAATGACAAGACCTTCTTTTTATATATAGGAGTCTAAGGGGTCACAATATAATGAGAGCCGACATAACAATAATAATGTAAGGGCACAACAATAACAATAGTGGGCTTCTATGGGGCACAATAATAACAATATGGCAACAACGTGGGCACAACAATAAAAATAAGGGGCTACAATGATAATAATAATAAGGGAATGCATTAGTATTATATGGACCTAACATATTTACTCAAATGTCAAGTGTATACACTCGTTGGATGCGGAATTAAATTCCACATCCAATGATTAACCACTAAGCATACTTCTTAGTAGGCCTACATCGAAATAAATTGTAAAATACATGAAAAAATATTTTCTTGAAACCTTGGGAGCTAATAGAATTGAGTTCTTTTCCTATGAAGAAACTCTGATGGTCCTGGTCTTGGAGTTGAACTCGTGGGCACACTAGAAAAATATTTCTTTAAAATCAAACTTCTATGGAACATAAAAAATGTTATCATTCCCTATGCTCCAAATTTGTTGTTTTGTTTCTCCTCAGGACTCAAGTTCAAATACCACTGATAAATATAGACTAATGGAAGTTCTTGTTCAGTCATGCAAGTGAATTAGCTATATCTCCAAAAATGGGACCCTTCTTCATTTTACTCACCATATTGATTTATTCATTCAATGTACATAGATATACATGACAGGTTAAGTGAGGCTTTATGAAGATCTCAGTTGTATAAGTCTTGATATGTGATAACTTTATTGGCACATCCCTTCATCACATGCCACCTTCATCGGGCCATGTGAGAATAATAATGAGAAATTAAATAACCTATGACATGTCTTTAAATGGTATACTAGTAGATGATTCACATAGTACAATATCAATGCTTTTTCACCTTGGATACCAAAGTTTCTTGTATGAGCTTTCAATTAAACTAGAAAGGAGAAAATGGCTATTTTCTCATAGTTTTCACTAAACATGGTATATAAGTAGAGAACTCACTTTTATAGAGTATATAATATGCTTTGTGTAGAGAAATATAAGTTTGATGGAAAACATGTGCGGGAGAATGAGGTGTGAAGAAGATTGGATTTATGGGGAAATAGAGGGGTGGTGTGTTTTGCACATTCATAAAAATGGCCAAGTGTAAAGTAATGTAGGAAGGGTTATGTATGGAAAGGGGTAAAATGTGTGGAGTGTGGGAACATGTTTCAAGTTTAAATACTTCTACACATTACCTTTTGAGAAATGAATAAGCATGTGATTTGAGGGAAAGGAAAGGAAATATCACCTAGTATAAGATGATGATAAAATAAGTCAACAAAAGGATCATTTGTGTTCTCTATTACTGACTATTAAGAGTAGCAATGAAATCATTTTACAATCAATCTCACGTCCACCTTTGCCCCATGATCACTGGTCCATGTTCCTAGTCTATATAGTGCACATGTAGCAACAAAAACTCTTTCAACACACGGTGTGGTGATTGTAGTGAATTCTTTATGAATAGATGTAAGGGGGAATGTGGTTAAACCCTAAACAATGTCATAAATTCCAACTCACATGCTAAATCGCTCTAAAATTGTATTTAACATTTTGGTTTATACTGTTTATAAAGGACAAATTCCCATTTGACATATAAGCACATTCTTTCTTTATCTATTTAAATTAAGAAAGTCTCTCCAATATATAATATGAACTAGAAAAGTTAAGATCTTGGAAAATCATGTGGAAAAGTGTGTGAGTTTGAGAAATTTTTCTTAGTTGATGATTTGGTTTTGAATATGATTTACAAATTAAAAAATATTAAGATTTTTCATTCATTTTTCAAAGGAGATTTGACGGTAATTGTGCAAATGTAACAATTTTATTGTATTTAAAAATTGATAAAATTTGTATACTTGGATGTGGGTTAGTTTCATTTTTTAATATAATGTTCTTATCTCGACTTGAGGTGGGAAAATTTGGGTTGATTTTACAATTTGTTTATTTCTCTTGCTCATGGAAACAAGCAATATTGTGTCATTGAGGCTCATTTACTCAAATGATTTCTATTGGATAAAAAATTGCAATTCCTATTCATTGATAAAATATATAGGGTATTATAAGTGAAATTCATTCTAACGAAGAATATAAAATGTTGGATGATAATGGAAAGCAATATTTAAAGGAACTTATAAAGAAATATAATGAAATACCTTCTAGGAAATGCGGTTGATGAATCAACAATTCTCATAATTAGTGATGTATAATCATTTAAATAAGCATGAGATAATTTAAAGAACACATATGAAGGTGCAAAAACAAATAATTTCAAACTTTAAGATGCAAACTTGAATATGCGTGGTAATGACTCATTGAATGACTAAAAACAAATATATTATTAATAAAATGAGGTTACTAGTTTGAAGATATTCTATAAAGAAGAATGTTTGAGAAAATTTTGAGAAATATTTTGCTTAAATGTGATTTGGTACCCACTAATATTCTAGTCTTTAAATATTTGAATACAAGAAGAATTGATGAATTGAGTGGTTACTTGCTAATTGTTGAAGAAAACATTGCAAATAAACAAATGGAACATGTTGCTTCCAAGAGATAGAGGAAAACGAATAAGCAACAGAAAATTTCACAATCAAAGTTATCATAATCATAATCAGATTCAACATACTTCACATAATCCAAATGATTATGAAATACATTCATTTGCCTCAAGAGGTAGAGGAAGAAGTCTAAATCAATTTCTTAGAGGAATAAGTGTAGAAGGAGGCTTGTGGAAGAGGAATAGGAAGACATGGGTCTATGGAAAGGTTTGGAGAGAAATTTTACTATTGTACAAATTTGGTCATTCTAGGGAAAAATTATTGAGATAAAATGCATAATTTGACAAATAAAGGTTCCAATATCATTGTTGAAGAAACTAGAAACTAGAAATAGTTTATATTTAGTTTCATGCCACAAAATGAAGAGAGTGAGGCCCAATACATTTATTTAGGATGTTCCACACATATGATATCTCAATAAGGTTTTTTTGCAATAATATATGATAATGCTTCAAAAGTTAAAGGGAACGTATAATGGCTATCCTAGCATTAAATGGCTGAAAGAAGTTACTGATGACACATTATTGACACCAATGTTGAAAAAAACCTACCTTTCACGGGGTAGATAATGGAGCAAAATTAAAAATAGTGTTTAATAACAAGTAATGTTTAACCATGGACATGATCAATGAAAATGCAATTGTGTTGAGAGATGTAGCTAACCAAGTACCCTCTATAACTATGGGGGATACATCGTACATGTTACGAACAAAGTTTGTATACTTCAATGGTATGCTCTAATACCAATGTAATGAAAAGGGTTTCTATACTCAGAAGTTAAATACTCTAAAAGGCTTGGAATATGAAGATCTCCATTGAAGATACAATAATATATATTAAAATGTATGAATGAGAATATATATAATATATATATATATATATATATATATTATATATATATATATATATATATATATATATATATAACACTAGAAGACATACAAGACATCTCAAAAGTAAGTTTTCAAGAAAGTAAAAGAGCAATACAAAACATGCAAAGGGAAGTTGATAAAATCACTGCTGATAAAAATGAAGAAGTTTCTCGACATAAAGACCATAGTGAAAAATTACTAACACAAATTAAGTAGCCTAAGAAGGAAAATAAGTCATTGGAAAACAAGGTACAACAACCACCATCATTGACCACAATATTTTGTTCATAAAAGTATACCACTTTGTAGTCTTATCTGAATGAATGCTCCATCCATAATTCGACTGGGTTTTGAGTCGCATTTAAAAAAAAAAAAACAAAAAAATAATTTGTGAATTGTGACCGGGTCATGCCCTTAGACAATACCCATTCATAACCAGTTAAATCAAGTGGTAATTAAAAATATTTTACCATGAAAAAGTATTAGTCCATTGATAATCACTAACAGAATTAAAGCCATCCATGTTGGAAAAGAAAATAGGTTGTTAAATTTTATATTAAAAAAAGTTTTAATTATCATCATTGAAAGTAATTTTAATATAAAAAAACTTTGTCAATTGCTGAGCTTATTCGCTCCAACACACCTTGAAACTACCAATTCCCATCAATTTCTTTCTTTGCTACCATTATGTAACATAATCAACCACCATTGTAACACTATTGAGGTGATGAGTTACTCAAAATTTTTCACACTAACTTACAATTATGCTTTGATACACCTTTGTAATCTACCCAATATCCATAGTACATCTAGTTCACTTTAACTTTAGCTCATATATATTCAGGTGGGACTACATCATCATCATGCCTAATATATCACCCCTATTGGGGCAAGGATTGAATCAATGACTTCACATCAATGAGTGCCTTAACAGAGCACCCAATCACTGCCTATGCAAGACCCCGTGGATAATTTTAGCTCTAATATCACTATGATACGTACCCAACCTTTAATTATGCTAAAATGTGCATTTTATAATTATGATATTATAATACCTCACTATTATGTTATGGATTGATTAATGCATGCAAACAAGACAATGCATGATTATGTGAACAAATACTAATCAATAAAACACACATATACAAACTTATAAATGCATGCAAAATGACATTTGATTCATAACTTAAAGACATTAAATCAACATAATCATGAAATTATAAATCATAACACTTACCTTTATATGAATTAACCACCAATTGGTTATAGACAAAAGATGTTCGACAAAGCCATAGGCCCTCCATTTTATTTAATATCTATGCAATGAGGCCACCCCTGAGTTGGGGCTATGAATCCACAAGGGAAAAATCACTTATGGTTGGCTCTATCTCTCTTCACATAACTCATTTTCCCATAATTTCATAATATGTAAAATCTTGCAATTATCCAAATCTATCAACCCTCTTTCCCCATTAGCTTACACAACCTAAGGAATGGAATCTACTTCTTAGCCTCATTTTCCCTTGGGCTATCCCACTTCCCTCCAAGGCTCTAGTAGAGATAGGCTATAAAATCTCATTGTTGGGACTCTAGAAATTATCAATTGTAACCAATTTAATCCATGTCCAAAATTTCCCTACAACATAATCATAATTTATACATAGTTTCATGGCAACAATTTTATTATCATTTTCTCATAGTTGTAGTGGGGTATCTCAGTGTCAAAGGAAAAATTCCTAGGGAAGAATGAATGAAAATTCTCCCTGCGTAACCAAAATTTACAATTTATTTATTTTTAAGAATAGAAGAAGTCACATGTCTTCATGAGAAGCCCACATCTCTTTTTCCCACTAATTCCAAGGTCAAGTACTTATAAATAAAAGGTTTAATGAATTCAAGGTTTAAAGATTTAGGATCACAATAAAATAATATATTTTCCTTTGTATCCTTTGAGCCCCATAAGCCACTTTTCCTTCCCCTCTTGTGGAATCATACCCCCCCATTATTTTGGCCTTATTCTTCTACATATTGTGATGTACTTATATTATTATAATTTAATGTACAAGATTTACATATCACATTATTCAACTCTAAAGCCATCTACCATATACACATAGACATTCTTATTCAAAACTAGGGGTGTTACATTACCCTTCCCTTAGATTTTACATTGTCTTCCGTGAACACCATACACACACACATTGTTATTTCAAGGATCAAAAATAGGGTTGTTACATTCCCATTCCCTTAGATTTTGCATATCTTTGATGCACATCATCATCATCACACACACACACACACACACACACCATATAAACCAATAGTCAAATCATTGTGCGGAGGTGAGTTCCTTGTCCTAAATAAAATGTGAAATACTAATCTTGTCAGAGTATTATTAAAAATATGAAAATATAAATAAAAAATTGTAGATAACATAAAAGAACACAAGTGGTATTGATAATGGAGTTCACCCAGTGTGGGCTACGTCTCTAGGTCCACTTCTAGTGGAGTGGTTGATGAGCCCCAAAAAATGGGTAACTTTATGGGATCATTTGGCCTATTATTCTGATTTAATCCACCATTCTCTATAGTTTTATGCATGATTTTGAATGTATTTATGTTATTATAGTGAATGGGAATAGTCACTTGACCACAAAGTCTAATACGTGCTTATTGCATATTTTTGGAAAATTTTGGACCTAGATCAGGCATTTATGAGCAGATTGGTAGCCAAATACGAAGAAACAAGGCTGAGGATTTATAGGAGGGGTGTCCCCTGCACTAAATTACCTCTTACTCAAGTTATCCACCATCAGCTCGGAGTTTAATAGCCCACAAAAGATGATTTAAAGGGGCAGCCGAGCAAGTCTAGTGAAGTGGATGATTAACTGCAGTTTTGGGCAGCGAAGCTCCTAAAGTTAAGGAGGACTATTGGGAGTCCTCGTTTGCATAAGTAGGAAGGCTTCAAGCCTTGGTAGTTTAGCCATTGAACAATTTGTTTTCGCACTTTAGTGCAGCTCTGCATTCAGCTCATTTTTCGAGCTCTTTCTGTAAACAGTTTTGTGACATGACTATTATTTTTGAGTAATGAAGATGAATCTCGCTTTGCACGAGCTCTGAGATTTCTTAGGAGGCTATAGCTCTTGGGGTTGGGCCCAACCCAAGTTCCAATACCTCCTTTGTGTACTTTTATGTGTCTTTTCTTGCATTCATAGAATAATTTATGCTATTTAGGTTAAAATCTTACTTTGTTACTTAGGTTGTTTTTGATGATTAAGATAGTTTTTTGTGCTTTAGGTTGATTCGATAGTTTGGTAATAGAAAAGATCAACAAAAAGGCTATCAATCAGTCCTTGATCTCATTTCTCCCTCCTTGGGAACATGAACTGAGACCAAGGCACACTTGCTGCCACAAAAACACTGTTTTTGCCTTCCAATGCAATTGCTAGTGTTAGATTTTAAGTTGGAAAAGTTGATATTAGTTGTGTTTTCATGTTTAGATCTGTTATTACTTAGTTTCCATAGATATCTTGCATTATTTCCTGTTTATAAACTTTTGTTCATCATGTTTCTGGTTTTTAGGTCATATTAGGTCAAAATAGATAAATCTCTGTTTTTCTAGTCTTTGCTTGGATCAATTTTGGAAAGTAGTGTGTAGAAGACCTGTAAGAAACTCCAGCCTATCCTTCCTCCATCATACAACTTGCTCTAGTCTCTCTCTCAATATTTCCTTCACCCATTCACCATACTTTCCCAAGTTGCCCTAATTTCTACATTTTTGTGCAACATTGCTTCCTTCATCTTTGAACAGATCCAACCATCTTCATCACTCCTGAGCTTCATATACTGGGTCCTAGACCCCTTAACATCCCTATCCATCCTTTATTTCCACTTTCCCACCGTTTTTCCACCATCAACCCTCTAAAATCCACTTTTGGCCTGTTCTTGTAGAACTTCCTGTAGAACCCATGCAAACTTCCTGTAGAAGTTCATGCGAGCCGTTTTTCAAGATCTGATCGCTGTGGAATTCTCGAGAAGGGTGCTAGGGACCCCTTAGGCCCTCTTCTCACCTTCCCAACCTCCTGCAAGCACCCAATACATTTCATTTCGCCAATAAACCTTTGCACAGTAAAAAATAGTTAAAGCACATGCATCATAATTCTGCAAAATTACTCATAAATACAAAAAGATGATTTTTCCATAATTTCCTTCAAAAGTAGCTTAACCACATGCATCTTACCTTTTCAAGAAAAAATGGCATTCATTCCAACATCTTTCATCTCTTTTCTTGCACAAGTAGGGTTAATCAGTAGAACTAGGGTTTGCTAGGGTTTGCGTTTCCTTTCAGCTTTCATCTTCTTTCTGCAAGTAGACTAGCCTCTCTTGAGTTAGCTTTCGTCCATCACAATTAAAAAATTCTTCTAAGATCTCATAGAAGTTAGCTTAAACTCCTAGCAAAATTGTGCCAGCTGATCAAGTGACATACTGCAGTAAGAGCTAGTACTTGTGCATATAGCACCTTCGCTTCCAAGTTTGTTACGAACTACCAGGTTGATAAAAGTAAAGTAGGGAGTCCCAGGAGTTGCAGCATTATTTCTATAATACTGGAGCTCACCATTTTTTTGGGACCATTGCCAAGGAAGCGTCAGAGTATTTGTGATTACTGCTTTTCTTATATTTTCTACTGCAACATTCTGCTAAGTAGTTTATTTCAGCGAGAGTAGAGTAGTTGTTTCATTTCCATTCTACAATTTCATTTCCACAAAAGTAGATTAGACATTTCCTACTTTCATTTCATTTTTGCAATTTCAGTTCTACAAGTATAGCTTAGCATTTCAATTCTGCAATTTCAATTCTACAAGCATAGCTTAGCATTTCAATTCCGCAATTTCAATTCTTCAAGCGTAGATTAGCATTTCAATTCTGCAATTTCATTTCAGCAACATAGACTAGTCATTTCCTTCGTTCATTTCACTTCTGCAATTTTCATTCCAGCAAGGTTTATTTTAGTTAGTTGCAATTTTTTGTTCAATCAATTTCAGTTTTGCAGGTACAAGCAGAAAAAAAACAAAAAACAACCAAAAATATCTCCTTTCATGCCTCGTAGGAACAGAAGCAATTCAGGAAAATTCATACCCAACACCCCCACCACATCACCAAGTCACCCTTCTCTTTTCTTCAATGGCAGTGATCTAGAAGAACCTTAGGTGAACCTCTAGAGATATACGAAGATCCTATAACAGAAGAAGAGTAAGAAAACATTCCTCCTAAGACCATGGCTGAGCACAAAAACGATATAGGAAATGAGGAGAGAATAGAAGGTGCCTTTCCCATCTGAGAGACCAATGGGGACACGAAAATGAAAAACATAAGTCCCTTAGCCTTACCTCACTTCCATGGATTGACCACTAAAGACCCTGATACCTTCTTGTTTGAGTTTGTTGTCCTTTGTCGAACTTATGACTATGCAGATGACAAGCAAAAGTTGAAACTCTTTCCCTCTACCCTCAAGGATGCAACACTACGCTGGTTCATGGGGTTACCTGGAAACAATATCACAACTTGGGCTCAGATGCAACAAGCCTTTAATAACAAATACCAGGATTATTTTAGGTCAAAGGAAACAAAGGGATAAATCTTTCGGATGACCATGGGAAGTGATGAATCTTTAGAAGACTATGAAGAAAGCTTCCAACTCAGTTATAAAAGGTCCAGGTGCACACTTGACCCTGAATCTCTGAAGCTGGTTCTACTCCGAGGAGTCCGTGAAGACCTTCTAGATACCCTCCATTTGCTGGCTGGGGGAGACATTTACCAGCTACCTTATGATGACATCAAGACTGTGTTTAGAAACCATTCTAGGGTAGCCCGGAAAAGAGGTATGGGGAGTCAACTTTCAGCCAGTGCTACCTTATCCAAACATGAGTTTGCAAATCAAATGGAAGACCTCAAAAGTGATGTGAGATAGACCATTGCCATGCAGATGGATACCTTCCGAATCCAACAGAGGCAAGAGGAAGCTGAGAGGGCTTTGGCCATATTTTGTCCCAGATGCACAAGGAAGCATCCTAGAAACGAGTGCCCATTGCACTTCGTAGAGGTATGTTTCGTTTTTGAGGCAGACCACCCGACAAACCAGTGCCCAACCTTACCTGGATTTAAAGCTATGTACCAAGGGGTTGAAAGAGCCACTAAAGCACTCTACTTTATGAACCAAAGGAGGCCACATGGACCCAGACCTTACCAGCAAGGGATGCAAGGGACATTCCAAACTTATTACAACCCCAACCAATCCACTCACATACCTTCTTAGGGTCCCCCTGCTCATCCTTCTTAGTCCTCACCCCCTCCTTGGTCATATCCATCTCAATACCATACTCAACCTGCTGCTCATTTGTTTCATTCTCATGTTCAGCCACAACCTTAGTGGAATGCACCTCAACAGGGGTGGAGGCCCCAGTACAACTCTCCTCCTTCTATTTTGCCTCCACCACCTGCTTAACCACAACCATTACCTCGTACTCCTCCAAGACAACCCCAAATACCTGCTCAACCGAACCTGAACCCCAATAACGGACAGGCCCAACAAGTATATACTGGATAAACAACATGACCTACCTATGCTGTGGAGATTCAGGAGATCAAACTACGATCTGGGAAGATCCTCCCAGACAACCAACCTCCTCCTAAGGAGGATGAAGAAGAGAAACAAGAAAGTGAACCAAAAGCCATTCCACCCTTTCCTGAGAGACGAACTGGAACCACGCAACCAAACCCAAAAGAGACTGAACTTCTGGGAGAACTTAAACAATTACATGTAAAAATACCACTTATCCAGGCCATAAAAGATGTACCAATCTACAACAAATTAATCAAAGAGAAGTGTTTCAGGCACCCAGGCATGCGCAAGAGAGATGCCCCAACTATCAATGTCATAGGACAACTGTCCAACCTGATGTTGGGACAAGTAATCTGTCCTAAATATCTGGACCCTGGGAGTCCTGTAGTCGATGTCCACATGAATGGCACCATAATCTCCCACACATTGATTGATCTAGGGGCTGCCATTAACGTAATGACTAGGGACACTATGCTCAAACTCAACCTTCAGAGTTCCCTAAGAAAGACCTCGACAGTACTACAGTTAGCAGACCGCTCCACTGTGACCCCCGAGGGGATTGTGGAAGATGTCATGGTCTCCATTGATTCTTGGGAGTACCCTGCGGACTTCTTGGTCCTTCAGCCAAAGGAAAAACTCACTAGGTACCCTCTCATCTTGGGAAGGCCTTGGTTAGCTACTGCAGATGCTTACATCAGTTGTCGAGTTGGGAGCATGACCATTAAGAATGGGCATATGTCCAAATAGATAGTCCTATATCCTCCTGCCCAACCTCTGCTAGAACATGACTTACCTCTATGGTTGGAGGAGGAAGATGAGGATGAAGTCTACTCTGTACCATTGTGCACAGTAGAAGCCACCAGGGGAGGTCCTCAAACTTAGGATGACCTTATGGAGAATTTGATTCAAAATCCACCTCCCAGTGTGCTGCCATTAGAAGAGTTGGTAGAATACACCCAAGCCAATGCTTTAATGGATCTCTGCGTGGCTGATCTGACCTCTCCCTGAGTTAAGAATGTGGAATTTGGCCTTGAAAGAACCTTGAAGATAAACTCATCCCTATCCCCCTCTCAGGAGAAGGAGCTGTGTAGCTTATTGAACAACCATTTGGATGCTTTTGCTTGGAGCTATAAGGAGATGAAAGGAGTCCACCCTTTAGTCTGTACCCATCACATTTACATTAAAGAGGATTGTAAACCAGTCAGGAAGCCTGAAAGGAGAATGAATCCAGCCCTTAAGGACATTGTCAAAGAAAAACTGCAAAAGTTGTTGGATGCAAGATTCATCTACACTATCTCTGATAGCGAGTGGGTTTCTCCTTTGGTGCTCGTGCCCAAGAAAAATGGGAAGTGGAGAATCTGTGTAGATTATCGAGAACTTAACAAAGCTACCAAGAAGGACCATTTCCCTTTGCCTTTCATAGATCAAGTGTTAGATGGCCTGGTAGGGAAGAAGTTCTTTTCCTTCCTAGATGGGTTTAGCGGGTATTATCAAATCGAAATTAGCTCGAAAGGCCAAGATAAGACCACTTTCACTTGTCCATGGGGTACCTTTTCCTACCGAGTCCTTCCCTTCGGGTTATGCAATGCTCCTGCCACTTTCCAAAGAGAAGTACTGAGCATATTTACTGAGCTCGTTCATGATTCGGTGGAAATATATATGGATGACTTTACTCGTTATGGGTCCAACTTCCAAGAAGCATTGACTAACTTGGGAAAAGTTTTAGCCAAGTGTATTGAAATGAACCTGTCCCTTAGTCCTAAAAAATGTGAATTCCTAATGACTGAAGGGACCATGCTAAGTCGTACAATTTCTCAGCAAGGGTTACAGGTGGATTCCAACAAGATTGCTATCATCTGAAGGGTCCCACCTCCTCAAAAGGTAAGAGATGTTTAGAGTTTTCTAGGCTTAGCAAGATATTATAGAAGATTCATTAAATATTTCAGTAAGCTAGCCTCTCCATTGTTTGGTCTTTTGGGGAAAGATGTTGAGTTTATATGGACTGACAACTGTCAAGAGGCTCTGGATGCGTTGAAAGGTAAGCTGGTAACTGCCCCAATTTTGAGAGGTCCAAACTGGGCCCTACCTTTCCACGTTCACACAGATGCCTCGAACAAAGCCATATGAGTAGTCTTAGGACAAGTTGAAGAGAAGCTACCATATGCCATGTATTTTGTCAGTAAAAACCTGTCCAAGGCAGAGTTAAAATATACTGTAACTGAGAAAGAACTCCTAGCTGTAGTCCATTCCCTAAAAAAGTTCGTGCACTACATCACTGGTTATCAAACATTCATACACACTGATCATGCTACAATTAGGTATTTGATGAATAAACTTGATGTAAATGCTCATATCATTAGATGGTTACTTTAATTGCAGCAATTTGATTTGACCATTGTTGATAAGCCAGGTAAGGAAAATGTTGTTGCTGATTTTTTGTCTAGACTAGATTTGCCTGCAGGTGAAGAAGGGATGGTGGTTGATCAAATGCCAGATGAACACTTGTTTGCTATTTCAATACTCTCTCCATGGTTTTCTAATATAGCAAATTACTTGGTTTCAGCACAGTTTCTGCCACACCTATCCTCAAAAGAGAAGAGCAAGATCGTGAGGAAAACACCCCATTCACTTGGATTGGGGGCAACCTATTTAAACTTGGCCCAGATCAGATTTTGAGGTGTTGTGTCAGGGAGGAGGAAGTTTTTGACATCCTCCTAACCTGTCATGATGGGCCCTATGGAGGCCACTTTGTAGCAAAAAGAACCGCGTTTAAAATTCTACAGGCAGAGTACTATTGGCCCACTCTTCATCAAGATGTCAGGAGATACATCAGCCAATGTGACCGATGTCAAAGGATGGGAAAACCGACTCCAAGGGATGAGATACCCCTACAACCTCAAGTGACTTTCGAGCCATTTGAGAAGTTAGGCATGGAATTTGTGGGTCCTATCAACCCTCCTTCAAAAAAATAGTCTTACATCATTGTGTGCACGAACTACCTGACAAAGTGGGTAGAAACAAAGGTAATCAAGGCAGCAATAGAAGCAAATGTAGCTAATTTTTTGAGGGAAAATATCTTCTACAAGTTTGGCTACCCAAGAGAATTAGTCACAGATCAAGGAAGTCAGTTTACCTCTAACCTGATTGAAGACCTGCTCACTTATCACAAGATTAAGCACAAAACTTCCATCCCTTATCATCCGCAAGAAAATGGGCAGGTGGAAGTCACTAATAGAGCTTTGGAAGAGATTTTAACTAAAGTGATGAGCAGCAACAGAAAAGATTGGGCAGATCGCTTGGTTGAGGCCACCTGGGCCTATAACACTACTTGGAAAACTACAACATGTTTCACACCCTATGAGCTAGTCTACGAAAATAAGGCTTTGCTGTCCATACAATTTGAATATAACGCATTGAGGTTGGCAACTCAGCTCGACCTAGATCTCAACCATGCACAATAGGAAAGATTACTTCAGCTGAATGGATTAGATGAATAGAGAATGCAGGCCCTTCTCCACTCAAAGGCAGTCCAACTTCAGAGAAAGATATGGTATGACTGGCACCTCAAAGAAAAGAAATTTCAGCCAGGAGATTGGGCACTGTTATATGATTCAAGATACAAGTATTTCAAAGGAAAGCTGAGGACCAGATGGTTGGGACCATATACAATGGAGAAATGAAATGACAATGGTTCAGTCCTTATCAGGACCATTGATGAAGAAGCCATCCCCATGCTCGTCAATGGGCATCGATTGAAAATCTACAGGAAGCCCCTTTCTAAGCAAGAGTTCATTGAAACTCTGGGTAAATCAATGTTGGTAGTGGAGCGGGTCCATGTCTCCACTCCACCCACACCTTGAACAAAAAAAAAAAAAGGAAAAAAAGAAAAAAGAAAAGATGAATAAAAAATCCTTGGGTGAAAACCTCTTGGCAGCACCCAGGGAAAACAGTGAGGGTGAAAACCTCCTGGAGACGCCCTAGTTGTCTCAGATTTAAAAAAAAGAAGAAGAAAAGAAAAGAAAAGAAAGAAAGAAAAAGAAGAGAAAAAATGAACTAATTTATGTTGAATAAATCGCAGGTTGCAAGAAGGTCATTACGGGATTTAGGAGGATCGCACAAGACAGAGACAGAGGTCGTGACCAGGTTGCATGCATCCCTCACAATCCATTCCTCCATGACCATTACCCTTTCCCAAGATTTAGTCTCATTCGGTTTGAAATTTCACCTTCTACAGGAGGATCCAGTAGAATCTACAGAAAAGCCAAAATCGATCTCAGAAGAGAACCCGAGGGTTGGGAATCTATCTATGAGGCTTGTACACCTCCCTACTTCCATCCATCACCATATGTCACATTTTTTCCATCTCTGTACACCTCCATTGCACTCATTTTTATGTCCTTGCACAGTCACACACAGAAATCCTGTTTCCTTCATGCTGCCATAATTTTTTTTAATGACATATCAAAGTAGCAGTTTCTCACTCACCATACCTGATACCCTCCATCTAGACTCCTTACAACTGAGACCCTCGTCAGCAGTTGTAGCCCTACTCATTCTAGCTTGCATTCCAGGAGGAGAAACAACTACATGAAATCCTACAGGATTCCTATAGCAGCTGATCTCGTTGAAAGACATACTCCAGAGATAGAGACAACAAAGTATGGAATATGAAACATGCATGGAGCTCTACTTGAATGTGTGAACATCAACAATAGCCCGAGGCCAAGCATGCAGTGCGTAAGCAATAACAACAATGAAGAAATGGGTTCCAAAATCTGAAATATGCATAACACGGCCGCGACTCCGCAGGTAAGTGCCTAAACCTATTCTTCAATTGCATAAATCATATTTCAAGGTTGCGTGACTATGGGAATGGTTCAGATTGAGTGGAATCGGTGGCCAGTCAACTGGCCACCCTCAGCCAGTTACACATCCTCATGGAATCCAAACGAGCCCCGTTAAATTCAAAACTGCCGATTAGATATGCAGCCAACACATGTGGAATGTCCATTCAGGAAGAAATCTTCGGGACTGGTAGTGGTGGCGGCGGATAACGGGACAGAGGAAGGTGATGGCGGTCAGACGTCTTGCAGAAAAATTAGGGCTGTGACGTAGGATCAATGGTTCGGCCTAGCCACCTCATCCCCTCACCACGAATCACGCCCACAATTAAAAGACAACTCTATTGAAACTTCACCACCCTTTGTTCATTCTGCACTCACGACGTTCGCGACTGGAGTATGCATCTACCACTTCTAGAGCAGCTAACCAGTCGTCCTCTGCTAGTTTCCTGCCTATTTTTGAAAGTTTCCCGCCTATTGGGCTCTATCGGAAGCACAATTTCATTCTACGGGAGTTGGGAGATTTCTACAGGAAGGGTTCTATAGGAAAGGCAGAGAACAACTTTGTAGAAAGAAAACTCAGGATTTTCGTCAAAATTCAAGCTCAAAATGAGGTAGGCTCGGGAAAACTTCTCTGTGCATGATTTGTTTGAGTAAGGTGGTAAGTTGAACACAACAGTATATTGAAAAAGAAAGTGGAAGTTTGCCTGTGCATTAAAAAAGTGAAAGTCTGTGTGCATATTTCCCTCAGTCTATAAAGTTTATTTCTCTCTTTACATCTGAAATCTCCCCATCCATTTCCAAATTCTCCTATAAGAAAGATACATGTAGCAGTAAAGGCTAGCCTATGTGTGTGTGTGAAAAAATGAATGTGCATATCTATCTACGTGCTGAGAAAAGAACCTGTGTCCTTATCCTCTATTCTGTAGAAAAAAATTCTTTCTTTTCGAAACCAGGAAGTCAAATTCAGGGTGGAAACTATTTAAAACGGGAGAATTGTTGCCATTTTATATGCAAAGAAGACCCGGGAAATTCCTTCTTAGGTTCAGAAGAAACCAAATTTAGTTATCCTCTGTTTCAGTGATTGACTTTTTTTCCCACCTGAGCATTTTCTTTTCTAGTTAAAACAAAAAAAGAGCACTCAACACCATGCCAGGAGGATTCATAAGGAAAGAACCCTCAGACTCTAGCAAATTTCACGAGCACCTTGAGGTGGTGGACCTTTTCACTAGGGCAAACTGGATATCCTTCTTTGACAGAATTCAGGGTTATCATGAGGAGATAACTGAAGGATTTTTGATGTCCTTGAGACCACATTCAAAGACACATGCCACAGTTAGTTTTAGTGGTTTGACCCTAGAACTTACACATGATCTCATTAGTAGAATTACTGGTCTACCATTGGGGCTCCCTTGGAGCAAAGAGAAGAGATCATTGGGACAAGTTGCTAAGAAAACATTTTTTCTGCCTTAGGAGCATCCTGTAGAAGATAAAAACGGGGTTAGAAGGACAAGCTTGCCTCCTCTCTGGAGTGAAGTCAGTTATCAAATAATGAAGTATATCACATGTGAAGGGAGGTTTAGCATCATTTATGGATATCATTTTAGGTTGTTACATGAATTAAGGTATGGGATGGAATTGCCTCCAGCCAGAAAACTGAGCATCCCATATTTCCTCCTTCAGTCCTTAATTGAATGTGGTACAAAGCTAAATGAAGGGATCCCAGATCAGTTGGCCCACCACGGGCTCATCAAACTGTTGGTGGAAGATGCTTTACACACCTATACTATCCCCATAGCTTGGGAAATCTTCAGAAATATGTCCAGGGATGATGACATTAGAACTTTGGCTGAGAACATCAACCCATCCAGCAGTGATGAGGGGGAGAAAACTGAAGAAATTAAGAAGAAAAATGATGAGGGAGCACAAGACATTCAAGCAGAGGGAAGAACAGAGGAAGAACAAAAGGAAAAGAGGAATTTGACAAGACTACTGAACCTAAGATAGAGAAGGAGACAACAACAAGAACAGAGAAGGGAAAAAGGGCACAAATTAGAGAGGAGAAGGCCAAGAAAGCCCAAAAGAAGACTACCATAGCCAAAGCAGGCACCCAACAAGAGAAGCAAAAGACACACCCTGAGATATCAGGGACACAGGCAGAAACAGTGGGCATAGAGATCTCTATAGGAAGTGAAGGAAAAGAATAGTAGTAGGAGGAATCCCCTGAAATGTTGGCATGGGAAGAGGCAACTGTGCTTGCTGTATTAAGCACACCTACAAAACAAAAAGGAAAAATAAAGAGGAAAACCTCCATGTACTTTAAATCCAGAAGAAGCACAAGGATCAAAGTGGGAAAACCCCAGCCACCATCAAAGGAACCAATTGTCATTGAGGACATAACCACTAAAAGGAAGGAAGAGTATCCTTCCAAGATATCTATCACCTATGAAAGAGGAAGCCCAAAAACCTCCACATGGAAAGAGAGAATTAGGATGATGGACTCAAAGGCAGCTCTACAGGAAGCTGAAACATCTCTACAAGAAACTCTAGCCAAGTTAAAAGAGACTGAGAAATTGGAGGAAAAGGCAGCCAAACAATCACAAGGAGAAGAGAAGACCGAGGAGATACTAGAACCAAGCTCTCGGCCTAGTTTGGGATCATATTACAGCTTGTTAGAAAGTGGGAAGATCATCCCACAGAAGTTTGTTGTACCACTTTTCTTTGCATTGGAACAGGAACGGGTTAGGACTCACACTTGGATGAGAATTACTAAATCCAAGGGAGTTACAACATAGGCTACTTGGAAGAACAACTAAAAGAATCAAGAAGAGAGTTGGCTATGGTGAGCACATAGAAAGCAGTAAAAGAGCCTAGCTACAGGAGGAGAATGAGCTGTTGAAAAAGTAGCTGTCACTATAGGAAGGTCATAAAGAATATAGGCTATCCATTTTGGGAGAGCATCAACAACAAGAAACCGAGAAAAAACAGAGAGAGGAAAAGCTACAAGCTGATGTTGAGATGCTGACAAAACTGCTACAAGAAAAGGAGTCTTAGGCAGCAGAAGAAATACATGTTTTAAAACAACAGTTGCAAGAAAAAGACGCCCAAATGGCCTACATGGCTAGTTGGGTGGTAGAAGCCTTACAATGTAGGCAACCTACTAAGTCCTATGAATTATATCTTAAAGACCAACGATTGCAATTTCAAATTAACACATTGGCCCAAAGGGGCACCATTCCATTCCAGAATTACAAGCAGTTTATGTATTTGTATGGCAATAGCTCAGCTAAAGATAAGGCCAAGTTAGCAGAATTCTATTTACACAACTTGGCACTTCCAAACATGAATCTATGGGACCCCAATGCTGCATTGGGAGATGTACAACTCATGGCTATGGCTTCTGGGTTAAGCCATGAGGAAAAGAGGGCAGTAGAAATTCAGAAGGTTATGGACAGGGAGCTAAGTGAGCCACTCATAATCAGGGCAGAACCACAAGATCCCTCAGCTTTAGTATATGCTCATCAACACCTTGCCAACAAGCCTCAAGTCCTCCCAGATTACGTTGAAAGGCAAGCTCAGGCCATTGCTCACTTTAAAGACATGGAAAGATTGTTTGGTGATAATTGCATTCATGCTTGCACAAGGAGATGGAACACATTGTTCCATAGACTGAAAATAAGAGAGTATCACTCCCCAACCAGAATGAGGGAGGCTTGGGCAAGAGTGCCACTTTATAAACAAACAATGCAAAACCTAAAGGCCAATTGGATTGGCCTAAAGTTCAGTCCTCCATTACTTTTAGGACTACTAGATGGGGTCAAGGAAGAAGAAGAACACAGGAAATGGGAGGAAGTAGAGAGAAAGGCAGGGTTTCATGACAGAGAAGAGGACATCACCTCGGAAGCCTGGGATATCAGAGAGGCAGTCAAAGCAATCAAAGATGATGAACTAGATTAGTTGCTGAGAGGATGAGAAACGCATTCAACAGGGGGGTGATGCTGAGCCCCAAAAATGGGTAAATTTATGGGCTCATTTTGCCTATTATTCTCATTTAATCCACCATTCTCTATAGTTTTATGCATTTTTTTGAATATATTTATGTTAATTGAGTGAATGTGAATAGTCACTTGACCACAAAGTCTAATACGTGCTTATTGCAGATTTTTGGAAAATTTTGGATAATTTTGGACCTAGATCAAGCATTTATGAGTATATTGGCAGCCAAATACGAAGAAACAAGGTTGAGGATTTATAGGAGGGGTGTCTCCTACACTAAATGACCCCGTCCTTGAGTTCTCCACCATCAGCGCGGAGTTCAACAACCCACCAAAGATGATTTCAAGGGGCAGCCGAGCAGGTCTAGTGAAGTGGTTGATTAACTACAATTTTGGGTAGCCAAGCTCGTAAAGTTAAGGAGGACTGTTGGGAGTCCTCATTTGCATAATTAGGAAGGCTTCAAGCCTTGGTATTTTAGCCATTGAACAATTTGTTTTCACACTTTAGTGCAGCTCTGCATTCAGCTCATTTTTCGAGCTATTTCTGTAAATAGTTTTGTGACATTACTATTATTTTTGAGTAATGAAGATGAATCTCGCTTTGCACGAGCTCTGAGCTTTCTTAAGAGGTTGTAGCTCTTGGGGTTGGGCCCAACCCAAGTGCCAATACCTCCTTTGTGTACTTTTATGTGTCTTTTCTTTTATTCATAGAATAATTTCTGTTATTTAGGTTAAAATTTTACTTTGTTACTTAGGTTGTTTTTGATGATTAAGATAGTTTTTCATGCTTCAGGTTGATTCGATAGTTTGGTAATAGAAAAGATCCACGAAAAGGTTATCAGCAGTACTTGATCTCATTTCTCCCTCCTTGGGACCATGAACTGAGACCAAGGCACACTTGCTGCCACAAAAACATTGTTTTTGCCTTCTAATGAAATTGATAGTGTTAGATTTTAAGTTGGAAAAGTTGATATCAGTTGTGTTTTTATGTTTAGATCCATTCTTTCTCAGTTTCCATAGATATCTTGCATGATTTCCTGTCTATAAACTTCTGTTCATCATGTTTCTGGTTTTTAGGTCAGATTAGGTCAAAATAGATAAATCTCTGTTTTTCCAGTCTTTGCTTGGATCAGTTTTGGAAAGTAGTGTGCAGAAGACCTGTAAGACACTCCAACCTATCCTTCCTCCATCATACAACTTGCTCCAGTCTCTCTCTCAATATTTCCTTCACCCATTCGCCATACTTTCCCGACTTGCCCTAATTTCTACATTTTTGTGCAACATTGCTTCCTTCATCTTTGAACAGATCTAACCATATTCATCACTCCTGAGCTTCATCTACCAGGTCCTAGACCCCTTAACATCCCTCTCCATCCTTAATTTCCACTTTCCCACCATTTTCCACCATCAACCCTCTAAAATCCACTTTCGGCATGTTTATGTAGAACTTCCTGTAGAACCCCTGCAGACTTGCTGTAGAAGTTCACACGAGCAGTTTTTCGAGATTTGATCACTGTGGAATTCTCTAGAAGGGTGCTAGGGATCGCTTAGGCCCTCTTCTCACCTTCCCAACCTCCTGCAAGTGCCCACTCCATTTCCTTGCACCAATAGACCTTTGCATAATAAAAAATAATAAAATCACATGCATAATAATTATGCAAAATTACTTAAAAATACAAGAAGATGATTTTTCCATATTTTCCTTTAGAAGTAGCTTAACCGCATCCTTTCCAACATCTTTCATCTCTTTTCTTGCACAAGTAGGGTTAGTCGGTAGAACTAGGGTTTGCTAGGGTTTGTGTTTCCTTTCAGCTTTCATCTTCTTTCTGCAAGTAGACTAGCTTCTCTTGAGTTAGCTTTCATCCATCATAGTTAAAAGCTTCTTCTAAGAGCTCATAGAAGTTAGCTTAAGCTCCTAGCAAACTTGTGCCAGCTGATCAAGTGATAGCCTGCAGTAAGAGCTAGTACTTATGCATATAGCACCGTCGCTTCCAAGTTTGTTACGAACTATTGGGTTGATAAAAGTAAAGTAGGGAGTCCCAGGAGTTGTAGCATTATTGTTGCAATACTGGAGCTCACCAGTGGTCTCTTCAATTATGATTTAAAAATAAATTCAATTACACCAATTCCCCAATATCTACAACTTGATCTCTAGTATGCATCTTCACAAAAGACTCTAAATCCCTCACAAAAAAAAAAAATTCTCGTTTCAAAATTCTCCAAAAAGAAAGAAATCTATGTTTTTATCATAAGAACAGTGATAAAAACACAACGCTACAAAATCACAAGCTCGAACCATTTTTTTCAATCACTACTCTATGGAGAAGTGTCCATTCATTTTACTTATATAGTGTTTGGAAGGCCCGCACCCAAGGGTCGAACCCGTGGAAGTTGCGGCCCAACACATATATAAATGGTATATTATTTTAAATAACAACCATGTGATACAACAAATACCTATATTAAAACAACCATACTATACATCTAAACTTCGATATATAAATATGGTTGACCATTTGAAAACCCATAATTTGAAGCTTCTTGAATTAGCACAGGTGGTTGAAGATCATTGGAAAGATCCCAAGAATCTTAGGATCACTTAACTATAAAAAAACTTCCAAAAACTTGATTTTCATCTCTCATAAATTTTGTCAGACTCTTTACATGTAAACCTTTCTTCAAATTCTTTGTATACAACCAATTAAGTAGTCTTTTTCCTTCTATAAATTTTGTGAAACATTTTGTATGAAATAAAATAAGAAACATTGCTCCAATTCCACTTATAACATACTAACTGAAATATATCACTCAATCATGCAACTTTTGATTTTTGTCTTTGATGTATTTTATCAAATAGTTTGTATGAAAATTGTAACAAAATACCTTTAACATGTTTCTTCAAATGCTTTGCATGCAAATATGCATATATCATCTACAATAGTATTATCGTACAACAAGGTTAACATACAACAATACTATGCCCATCCACAAAACAATATTTTCATTGGGGCATTTCATCAAATAGTTTGTATGCAAAGAATCATTAAACCATTTAGGCATTTATTCAAAAACTTCACATGAAAACTAATGTAACAACTTCTTTAGGGCATATATTAAAAATTATATCTGTGTAAGTTCTGAAAATTGAACTGGATGATTAATGAGATTTCCCCTCACTACAATCCAAGTTTTTTCCTCTAGAACCTCCTAGATGAAAATTTATAACAAAAATTCAGCCTAACCTGTTTGGTGAATGATTTTAGGAGCATCTAGGAAGATCAATATCCTATGATCATATCTTCTAAAATATCGAAGCCAAAGATCTAAAATGTGGACTAGATGATCAACATGATTTTTCCTCATAGTGATCCAAATTTGAGCTTTTGGAATCACCTAAAAGAAAAGTTATAATAGAACTTCCAACATGACATATTTCATGCAAGATTTTAGTAGTATTTAGGAAGATAACTTCCTCTGACCCAAGGTATAAAAATTAGACCAAGGGATACGTGTGACTTCCCCTCATTATGGTCCAAGTTTCAACTTCTGGAACCTCTCAAAAGAAAAATTAAGCAAAAATTCCAACATGACCTGTTTAAAGATGCATTTAGGAAGCCCAACTTCCTTTGATCATATTTCCTAAAATTTTGCGATCCAAGTTCTAAAAATTCGACTAGAGGATCAATACAATTTCCCCTCACCATGGTTCAAGTTTTAGCTTTTGGAACCTTCCAAAAGAAAAGTTATAGCATAAATTCCAACATGAATTGTTTAAAGAAAAATTTAGGAAGCGTGTCTTCCTTAACCAGTGCTATTACAAAATTTAATACATATTAATAACTACAACCAGATAATATAACATCCACAACCATGATAAATGTGCTAAAGGGTAAATACATGTACATATAAACTTGTTGAAAAGATAAATTAGATAATCATGCATGTCACTAAACTATCTATGCTATAAATATCATTAACATATAAATAAATATTTATCTATTGTAGCCAGAAAAATACTAGAAACTAAAGTAGGGTGAGCCACATTGCTCTCCACCATAGGATTAGTTGTGTTGCAAATGTTCTCAAATATGTCCACCCCCATGCTAGATCTTGATGGGTTTAGGATAACTTAACTTATTTCACACAATTAGATTCAGGGAATTCTCCCACTTGTTGTTTTCTTTCCACAGGGGGCCACAAGAGAGCTTAGTCATTTTCCCAGCCCTGAAATTCCCATTGTCTCTCTACACCAACAAAACTTCTTAGAGCTCACAGATTTTGTCAATGCATCTGCAATATTCTTCAAAGTGTCCACCTTTACCAGAAACACCTTTTTGTCTTCTATCATATCCCTCACAAAGTGATACTGAACATCAATGTGCTTTGTCTTTGAATGATAAGCAGGGTTCTTTGCCAAGAAAATTAAACTTTGGCTGTCACAGTCTATCCTTATAGCTCCCTGTACTAACCCCATACTTGAACACAATCTCTGCAACCAAACTGCTTCCTTGCTTGCATGAGTGGCTGCCATGTATTCTGCCTCTGTAGTTGATAGTGCCACTACAGATTGTTTCTTACTCATCCAACTGACTGCACCTCCAAATAGGTTAAACACATACCCACTTGTAGATCTTCTCTGATCCAGATCTCCAGCCCAGTCTGCATCAACAAAGCCATGAATATCCAACACTCTTCCAATCCTGGTCTTCCTTGGTAGCATAGACCATAATCACTAGTGCCACGCAAATACCTAAAAACCCGCTTCACTG
>APFE031672768.1:138891-227213 GCA_000404065.3 Pinus taeda | reverse complement strand
TCTCAGAAAGCTGGTATTGACTTTCATGAGATTTTTTCGCCAGTGGTTAAAATTGTTTCAATTAGAATTGTGTTAGCATTAGTGGCTTTGCTTGATTTAGAGTTGCAGCAGTTAGATGTTAAGAATGCATTTCCACATGGTGATTTAGATGAGGAAATATATATGGAACAACCGGAAGGGTTTGTTCAGCATCGCAATGAGAAATTTGTTTTCAGGCTCAAGAAGTCATTATATGGCCTGAAGCAGTCGCCTCGGCAGTGGTATGAGAATTTTGATTCTTTCATGTTGAGTCAGAAATATGTTAGAAGTGAATATGATCATTGTGTTTATTTTAAACAGTTGAATAATGGCATATTCATTATCTTGGTATTGTATGTTGACGATATGATTTTAGCAAGCAAAAGCATAGAAGAAATCAACAGGTTGAAGGCTCAGATGGCCAGGACATTTGATATGAAAGATCTAGGAGCAGCAAGACAGATTTTGGGCATGGATATTTTCAGAGACAGGAGCAATGGTAAGCTATGGCTATCACAACAAAAGTATATTGAGAAAATACTTTTGAGGTTTGGTATGGATAACGTGAAGCCTGTATCAATCCCTTTAGCTTCTCATTTTAAGCTTTCTTCGAGTTTATGTCCTAATACAGATGAAGAAAATGATTATATGTCTCGAATTCCATATGCCAATGTAGTAGGGTGTTTAATGTATGTGATGGTTTGTACTCGACCAGATATTTCACATGCAGTTGGGGTCGTCAGCAGGTACATGGCAAATCCGGGTAAAGAACACTAGTCAGCAGTGAAATGGGTGCTTCGGTATTTGAGAGGCACAAGTAGTTATTGTATTTGTTACAATAAGAGTAGTGAATTTGTTTGCGGGTATGTTGATTCCGATTTTGCAGGTGATTTGGATAAGAGAAGGTCAACTTCAGGGTACATCTTTACTCTTGCAGGTGGAGATATCAGCTAGATATCAAAGCTACAGAACATTGTTTCTTTGTCCACTACTGAAGCAGAATACATTGCTGCTTCTCATGCTTGCAAAGAGGCGGTTTGGTTGAAAGGTTTGCTTGGTGAGTTTGGTAGGTTATAGGACAACATCAGGTTACTTTGTGATAGTCAAAGTGCAATACATTTGGCTAAGAATCCGGCCTATCATAGCAAATCAAAGCATATTCCAATTAAGTACCATTTTGTAAGACAGGTTATCACTGAAAGGGGAGTCTCTCTTGAAAAGGTGCATACAAAGGAGAACTGTGCAGACATGTTCACGAAACCAGTTTTGTTGGAGAAGCTACGCTGGTGTTTGGCTTCTCTTGGCTTGCAGAAAAGATAAAATAATAATAACAGGGCATCAGGCGAATTGTTGTCAAGGTGGAGATTGTTGAGATTTTCTATTTTAGTCAAATAGGCAAAAATCTCTGAAGGATGACAACAATAGGGATTCAGTTCCTAGATTAGCTCCAGGTTGTTGGGAGGGAGTTAATTCCTCCTATATTTGATGTGAGGGAGTTATGAAGCTGTTAGATTCTCTATGCTATATAACAGGCAATCATTCAGATGATTTGCTAAGAGTGTGTGAGGATTTCTTGATGTAATCTCCAAATTTGATTAATATATTCTTGATGCCTATGTTTGGTGGACGTAGCCCAGATTGGTTGGGTGAACCACGTTAAAGCTGTCTCTTATGTGTTTGATCTTCTGCTGTGTGTTTTATTTAATTTTCTATGCACCTGATCCAACAAGTCTCACTGGGGCTACATCTGCACTATCATTTTGGAAAATTAGTTTTGGATGCCAAAAAGTAACAAAAAAAATTTGAAAATTTTCAAAAACCAACCAAAGTGTGAAATTTTACCTATGTTGCCCCACTACATCCCAGGAGATAGTGGCATGATTGGATCACCTATGTAATCCATCCCTGGGTATAGAAAATATTTAATCATGATGATTTGATTTTCCAGCCACTCGAAGAAGTCAGGATTATATATTATCGTTGGTCCTTGGTCAGCTCCATGGCATGCCATAAGCGTGACCCATTTTAGCATGTGAGGGTCTTGAGGCCCTCCTCTCTCTATAGCTTACTTTGGAGCGATAAGGGGGATCCTCTCTAGAGAAAATGTGATAATGTGTACAGAAAGTTTTTGAGTCTGCCTGTTCTATCTCTAGTCAGTTTCCCTTTCAGATTGGAAAATATAACCTCGCTCTAGATGAATATAGTAAGTTGAAAACACTCTACGGTACTTTTCGTATGAGCCTTTGTGATTAAATTCAGAGTTGCACTACCTCATAGCCATGTAACTGGGAACCTGATAGCTTCAAAGGAGGTCATTAGATGGTTTTAATGTCAATTATCCCATCTTTGAGAGAAACTTCATAAGTACAATGTTGTATCAGATAAGTGGCATTGGTTTCGCCACCTCACCTATGCCCATACAGATCAATTTCCACCCCACAACATGGAAGTCCCTTCAAGAAGTAAATGTCATCAACATCAGTGACAAGTATGTGGTCTCCAACTATGAAACATTCTTCTTGAATGTTCCACTTGCCCAAAATCCATTCTAGAAAGTCTAATTATGCTTTCATGCATGGAATGGTGAAAAACGTGTACAAGCCACAATTTGTCAATGCCTATATGGTCTTTGGATGGTTTAGAGTAGCTATGTGTTCCTCTTCATTTTCACACTCTCTCCACTGCATATTTTCAGCTCAAAACCCTGCAAACAAGTATAAGAGATCATCATAAGAAATAATAATAAAAATTAGCAAAAAACTTGGGTGTTTCTCGTATTATCTTTTGCGCCCTCGGTGCTGTGCACAACCGACTATGATAGAAAGTGCAGATGTGCATGGTTATCTTCTTAGAAATCATGTACCTCATGTTTTTTATTCTTAAAAAATCAATCGACTTGCAGTGGTCTAATAAGGGTGACTTGCACACATCGAGGGCATATTTCATTTTGAAAACCCTCCCCAAAAATATCAAAGCTATACTGAAATGCTAAATAAAAGGAATGAAAATGAAGATCTCAGAGAGATGATCTACCTGAAAAAGACGACTCATGATTTCTCCCAATGGTTTTCCCCGAATCCATCTCAGAAGTTTATGGTGAAAATGACCTCTATCACTCTCAAAAGGTTAAAAACACAAATGGTAAAAATGTTTTACTTTTTGGGTTTTATAAGTTTATAGAGCCTATTAAAATATTATTTTTTTCCTATTCTTTTAAAATCTAGATTTCTTATATTTTTCGCTTTATTTTTAGCAAAGATAATTATTTCAAGCTTAAGTGTCAACAAGTCACAGGTTATTTACGGAAAACGAATCATTTTGGTATTGAGTATATTTGTATCACTTTTTCGAAATCATTAAAACTTACATAAAAGTGATACCTTTGAGTTCTCTTTATGCCATTTTTAAAATTATTACAAATAGAAATATCATTCAGTACTTGATTATTCAAACTCGTAAAAGTAAATGAGCAATTTTCTATTTAGTATAAGTTTACCCCTTTTACGAACCGAATTAGAGTATTTACAAAAAAGGTATACATTGACTAATCATGGTCAATCGAGTTCTCTCTTGAATTATTTTACCCTTTTATGAGCTTCAGAGAATAAATTTACGAAAAATACATTGTTGAGTTTACTTATGTTTTTCTCTTGATTGCCTAAAACTAAAAAACATCGAGCTTTACTTTCTCGTGGATTGTTAAAATTTACGTTGAAATAACTGAATGAGTTTTCTTTTCATGTATTTTCAAACTCTTTAAATATGAAAATGACATCAAGTTACCCCTTCACTGGACTCATAAAATATAAATAGTGAAGGACTCGTTATGCATGACGAGACTGAACCATTCCTTTTTAGGGTTCGTTAAAAACACTTTGAAGGACTCATCCAAAGGATGAACTTATAGGACAAGCATATGTTATCCTCCTAGAGCTTGTAAAAAATAAAGAGGTACTTGCCAGTCATGGTGGGGGAAAAGTGGGAAAGAATCTTTGTTTTTTATTTGTAAAAGGAAGTATGTCTCTCTTGAACATGACACTTTGTCACTTTTTGTGTCTGAGTTGGGAAATCCATTTGTCCCCTAACTCACCATACCTAATTGAAATTCTTCATTTGGTTTAAGTTTTAGGTTTTGATTCAAATGTTTCCAAGTCATCATGTTGTGTCTTTCATATGTTCAAGATAAGTCGAGTATCATTCAAATTACTTTGCTAGTCATAGCCTTTAGTTGCATCGACCATCCCTGATTTAGTCCTAGATTACCCCAAATTGTTACTCTTCAAAATTTGACATGTTTTTTATGTCGTAGCCCTCCTATGATGGGTCACTTCTTATCGACTTCAACTCATTATCTAGGAAGTTTATCCAAAAACCTTAATTACCTTGAAGCATGCATGCCTTAAAAATAGGTTTCTCACTTTCGACGACAAGTTCTCATCATTGACCTTTGATCAAACGATTCTATGAGTGTTTGACATCAGCACATACATTCGTACTTCATAGATTCTACTAGTAGTACCTTAAGAACCGTTATTGGTGGTTTCTCTTGCACTTGTTAACTATTCACATCATTAACTAGTAATCAAGTGGTTTCTACCATTTTCAACTACAAGACATTCACTTGCATGGCTAGATTCATACTATGAAGCGAGAGATGGAAATCAAGACCCTGGATCTAGTTTCATCCACCTAGACTACCTCGAGTTATTAAATATTCATGATTTTAAACATAGATCCATTGATGGTTGCATCCATACTATGTCATCTATTTACATGGATCTTCAAATGTATTTTATGTGTTGTTCTTTGATAAATTTATGTTCTGAGTATGGGAATGCCTACCTTAGCGACGATATTATATATTGCATGGTAGCATTTGTTTTATTGTTTTATGTATTTGAATATAGTCTCTAACCTAAACCTTGGGATGATAAAGTGCATCACTCATCAAATATCTCTTCTGACTTTTGACTTTAGTGGGGAATTTTTTATACACCATATTGTCGAATTAGGAAAATGACAATCGGTTTGGATCTTTTGCTATCCACAAATGAGTCCCAAATCATTCCCCTATAAATTTAGAATCCAAATTATCCCAAATAAAATGGAATTGTTGGATCCCATGGTACAAAACCCTATTTTTGGCTTCCTCCATAGTTCCTTAGTCAATTTTTATGCATATGTAGAGGATTCAATTAGGAACTGTGCATAAGTACGCACTATCTTACACTGTGACCTATGAACATGACTTAATGCATGTAAAAATAAAAAGTAAAGTCTAGAAGCATTGTCAGTAGCATCTATCCCAACCAGCAAGCTTTGAATGGTTGCCTATTTAGTCCTTTTAAAGCGACTGTACTCAACAAAATTCTTTTTCAAAACGAAGTGAAAACAAGAGAGACACTTTGCGATTTTGAAATGGAAATTGCTTTTCGACACTTCAAAACTAGTAAATCAAATCTTATGCAATGATAATCGTATAACCAACTATCTAAAACAATGGGATTTCTTTCTAAAAATGAAAATGACAGCTACGACACTTTTAGATCTATAGACGACAGTTTGAATATGTTACTTTTTGCAAAAGAGAACTAAAACAGCGCACAATACATAAAAAACGTTTATAGCTCTTTGCACTAAGGAGGAGGAATAATGAAAGAGAAGGGAGTATTCACAGAAGCACACTGATTACAGACAGCAAAAACTCTTGAATAAGACTGAAAACAGTGAGAAAAATCCACATTCAGAGGGTAAAATCAGTCCTCCCCGACCATCGCACCTGTTACAAGTTGAACTCAGTATGCAGCGCAGTTACTCCATTCGGGAAGTGCGATGCATACAGGCTGCCTTGAAGGCAGGGTGCGATGGTTACAATGTGAGAATCTGAACGAGACTTCACTCACATTTTGCAATTTAGTTCAGGTGTTTAAGCTGAATAAGTACAGATCAATGTATGTAAAAACACAAGGGTGGTTTAAGAGGTTACTAACGCCACTACTTAGGGAAATTAGATTGTTTGCAGATATATTGTTTAATTTATAAAAAAAAACTCGGATATTGACTGAAGCAGCATTGATCTACTTTGCATTTGTATGAAAAATGCAGTTCGAAGGCTAGTTGGCTTGACTTCAGGCTTCATATGTATGTTTATAAAAGAAACAAGGCTAGATAGGCTAACAAGTAATCTAGTCGGTCCCCAGTATGGTCGCCATTTTGTTATACAAGAATAGTGTCCACACGGATGCTGCTATTCCCACTAAGATGTGTGGCTATCTTAGAAACAAACAATCAAAGTCTACTGTTGATTCCTTTTATGAAAATAGATGAAAGGAGAACCAAGAGGGCCAACCTGAGTCTTGTGCTCAATTCCCTCTCCTTCTTGATAGAGTTTTGCTGCTTGCTCTTTGTCTGCTCAGCTTCCAAAGGACCTGTAGAATCACAACAACATACTACTATGCAAGAAACAAGGATCTAAATTCACAAATAATGTAGGATCAAATGTACAGTAACCATATACAAGCATATATAAACAAATACACCAGGATATGGAAGGAAACAAGAATAACTTTATTCAGATAAAAGTAGCAAGAGGATTACAACCATGAGCAGCTCTGACCCAGCATCATCCTCTAGATAAGAAGCCCTTCTTTCACCTCAAGCAAAGCAAAATCACCCAACACTGTGAATGTACACAAGAATACTGACAACACTTCTCTATAGATTACAAAATTCCAGCCTCTGGATCTATGTGATGAGGGATCCATATATAGATGATTACAGAGAGGTGAGTCATCTTTTGAGATCTTGATTAGTGTCTTCTCTCTGATAGTTCCTGCTTCCACTTGGATAATGAAGATCTCTTACCCATCCCTAGTCCAAAATGGAGTGGCAAGTGTCAGAGGGGAAGCTTTTGGAAGATTCTGTGATCTTCCACCTCGCATTTTGGTCCCTGCCATTTGTCCATTCCTGACCATCGTACCCTACAAAGGAGAAAAACAATATGCATCATACCCTGTACATTGGGAAGGTGATATGCATCGCGCCCCCTACATGGAGCATTCAGTTTGGTCCAGTTTTGACCATTTATGAGTAGTTTTCAGTGGAGAAATTCTGGGAGATGAGGTAATCAGTTGACCTTGTTCCTTTAGGTAGTGAAACAACCCTTTTAGGGACTTAAGAGCCCTCAGTTTATGGACATTTGTGATTGGTGTTGAAGTGCCCAAAAATTTCTACAACATAATGGGAGCCAAAAGAACCTCATTTCAGTAGAGGTTGTGAAGCGATTGGGCTTACTGACCACACCACATCCACAACCGTACACCATCAGGTGGCTTCACCAAGGACAGGATCTTCACATGAGCCAACAATGTCACCTTCCATACAACATCAATCCCATCATGAATGAGGTATTGTGTGACATTTCTCCCCTTGAAGTTTGTGATGTATTATTAGGATAACCATACTTGTGGAAGTGACATGTTGTGTATGAATCAAGGCCCCATGTTGTTATTGTTACCTTGGGAAATACGTTGTACAGGATACCGAAGGTAGCACCACATACCACCATCTCTTTGGTTACTACAAAACAATGCAGTATGCTCATTTCGAAAAGTGGGAAATTTGGTTTCCTGATGATACGTCCTCAAGGAAAGAAGAAGACGGTGGACACAACCTCTAGACAGGGCCCCTCCACATGACAATTACAGATGGACAAGATCATGGAGGAGTATGTGGACATCTTCACCTCCCCCGCAGGGGTTCCTCTGTACTTTCAAGTCATGCACTCCATCGATCTGACCCCAGGTGCGCTGTTGCCCAATGGACCAATGTATCGGCACTCTGTTCTAGAGAATGATGAAATCAAGAGGCAGATTCAGTAGTTGCTGTAGAAAGGTCACATCTGTATGAGTTCATCGCCCTGTGGGAGCCTGATCGTGTTGGTATAGAAGAAGGATGGGACTTGGAGACTCCATAATGACTATCGGGTGCTGAACAGGATCGTTGTCCATAATAGGTACCCAATCCCATGGATTGATGACTTCTTGGACCAAATGAAGGGGGCAAAATATTTCAACAAGATCTGATTTGAACTCAGGATATCATCAATATCAATTGAACCCTCCAATGTGTGGAAGACTACCTTCAAAGCCAAGGAGGGCCTTTTCGAATGGTTGGTTATGCCTTTCGGATTAATGAATGCTCCTGCAACCTTCATGAGGGTAATGGATGACATCTTGTGACCATTCACCAATTCATTTGTAGTGATACACTTGGATGACATCCTGATCTTCAGCCAGAGTTGGGAAGAGCACCTCCACCACATCTGACAGGTTATCCAAACACTACAGCAACACAAGTTATGTGCCAATCTGGAGAAATGCACTTTTGGCATGACCTAGGTTCAATATCTGGGATACATTATTGATGAACATGGTGTGCATGTGGATCCAACCAAGATCCAAGTAATTTTGGATTGGCCATCTCCAACCACTCTGACAGAGCTCTGCAACTTTCTAGGTCTTGCCAACTTCTATCGCAAGTTCGTGTTGGGATTTTCTCATATCACTTGGCCCTTGAGTCAAGTCACTAAGGGAGGGGCGAAAGAAAAATTCTTTTCGTATGAATCTCAACAGAAGGCATTCACAGAGTTAAAAGATCACCTTTGCACAACACCAGTGCTTGCATTACCAGACTTGCAACAACCATTTGAGGTTGAGGCATATGCCTCTGACTATGCTATTGGGGCAGTCCTTACTCAACATGGGAATCTAGTGGCATATCACAATGAGACACTTTCAGGCACAGTCTGGAAGTATCCCACTTATGACAAAGATATGTATTCCATTATGTAGGCCTACTGACAATGGAAGCATTACATTTTGGGGAAGGAAACGGTCATCCACACGGACCACCGACCCCTACAGTTCATATAGACCCAAGAGAAATTCAAAAGTGATTGCCATCAGAAGTGGTCCACATACCTGCAACAGTTCCATTTGAATATCAAGTATAAGAAGGGCAACACCAATAATGTTGCAAATTTCCTTAGTCAACCACCGATCATGGCGTTAACCACCGTGCTCAACTCTTGTGGGCACAAGACTTTTGATTGGCCACTTCTCTACAAAAGTGACCCAAAATTCGGCCACACATACCAGACAGTCTTGTAGGGTTAGCATATTCCATATTTTCACCTCCAGGATGCCCTGTTATGCCACCTGGGTCACCTTTGTGTTCTTTCAAGCGAGCGTGCCAAGATGATTTGGGAAGCACACTACAGTCGAGCTATTGGGCATTTCGAGGTTGAGAAAATGGTGGTAGTACTGCAGAAGTATTTCTATTGGCCAAATATTTGAAAAGATGTCAGGAAGGACATAAGATCATGCACTGCCTACGCCATTGCCAAACCAACCATCAATAATAAAGGTCTCTATGCCTCGCTACGTACCCCTAGTCGACCTTGGGAATCCATCTCCATGGATTACATGTCAGGCCTTCCCTCCACTAAGCATGGAAAGGACTGTGTTTTTGTGGTCGTCGATAGGTTCTTGAAGATGGCCATTATAGTGGCCTACAAGAAGAATATCACAGCAGAAGCCACTACTAAACTCTTATTTGAACGAGTGTGGGTACACTTTAGGATCCCATATTCTATCATCTCAGATCGGGCCAGCAGGTTCCTTAGTATAGTTTGGTCCAGTCTCTAGTCGATGCTAGACACCAAACTCACTAAGTCCACAACCTTCTATCCTCAAGCTAATGGCCAGATAGAGGTTGTCAACAGGATGATCGTACACATCCTGTGCATGTACAACTCAAAGAATCCATGCACATTGGATGAGAGCCTCCCCCATGTTTAGCAAAACTACAACCAAGCTCTCCATAGCTCAACTGGCGATAACCCTTTTCAGGTGAGCTTGGGATTCTAGCCACTATGTCCCATTGATGTGGCCATGCCATTTACAACTACTCATGCACATTTGGCTCAAATCCAGTCTAAAACAAATAAGGAAAACAACTCCATTGAGCACATCCAACATATTTTCCAGTAGGTCCATGACATTATGGAGAAATCAAATGCCAAGTACAAGCAGCGACATGATCAACATTGGGTGCCACACAAGTTTTAGGCAGGCAACAAAGTTTGGTTGCATTTGCAAAAGGAATGCCTTACTAGAGCTTATCGAAAACTCAGACCACTCCGATATGGTCCTTACACCATTACCAAGGTTATGGGAGACAATGCATTTGATCTCAGCATTCCCCCATTCCTTGGCCTACACCTAGTGTTCAATGTGGACCGCCTTCGACCATACTTTCCACCATTACTAGACACATTTGACATTGCAGAACATCTCACACCCCACAGAGTTAAATCCTGATTGCATGGAACAAGCTGCAATTGATTGGATCATGGACACATAGATCAAGCATACTTGCTAGCAAAATATCCAACTGTATCGAGTTGTTAAAGCAGGCCAACTCCTTCACTAGGGCAAGTGGCTCACTAGGGACCAAGTTCAGTAGAAGTTTCCTCCTCTCATGGAGGAACTCAATGAAATGGGGACCATTGCTTCCTAAAGGGGGAGGAAATATCCAAGTGGATATTGGTGTCCACCTGCCAAGTCCACTTGGACCCCCACCATTTTTTTCTTTCAACTTTTCGGTTTCCTTAATTGTGTCACAATTTACTATTTTTAGTAATTTTTTCGGTCTTTAACTTTTGAAGCTATTTTGAGGTCCTAAACGATGTTTTTTGGAAAAGCGGGAGCAATAAGGGTCCAATGTTACTCTTTCCAAAGTTGTAGTTCTCGGACAGGTCTTTCTAATGAGATATTGTGCACGTCAAACGAAGATCGTATGCCAAAGTTACGACCCCGGGAAGTTGATGTACCAATTTATCCAAACGGGTCCCACAGTTTGCCATTTCATCATCTAGGGTTAGGTTTTTGGATGTTTATGGTTTTCCATTGTTTCTCAATAATAAATATGCCTCCGTGCTTCATTGTAATGGAGTTCAGAGGCATGTAACCACCACATCTCTTCTCAGAGATAAGCTAGCATCGCCTTAGCTAGTTTATTTCCATTGCTATTTGTAAGCATATTTGAATATTTTACATTAATGAAATGAAGTATTATTTCCGCTACATCTCTGTGTTTATGGTTATCTCTATAATTTGTTGTGTTCTTGTTTAAATCTAGATCAATACCATTCCTCAAGAGCTAGAATTTCTTTAAAGGAATCAAATAGCTAGTTTTAGGGTTTTCTATCATATGCCTTTCTAGGATTAATACAAAAACTCCAAGTATGAAGAGTTTTCAAGACTTTCCAAACCTTAGCAATTGTTTACCACAAACGAATAACATTCTACAAGCATACAACAAACTATGAGACCCTAACCATATTATGCAATGTTTATCATATCATTGTCAAATTGTAAATGATCATACCTTTGACTTCCATGATGAGGAGCTACTTCAAAAAAAAATCCCTTCGGTTCTTTTCATGAATCTATGTCATGACATGCCTTCTTTAAAGAACATGCTTCCGAAGAAATTATTTTGCAATCCAAAATACTATGTTGAGCTTAAAGATCTATTTCCTATTATACTTCATGTTCTTTTATGAGAGATATCGTATCTGTTACTAGGTCAACTACCTCTACTTTTAGAGCTTGCTCAAGACACAAATCATGTCTTCAACCATTAAATTAACTCTTATCTACCATTTGATCTATATTTATTTTTAAGAAATCAAACCTTCTTTAGATCATATTTTCAATAGATATTTTAAGGCAATTACCTTTCTCCATTGGGCATGCCTTCATTCTTCAAAGTACCTTTGAGACATTCATTAGCTTATTTAGGTCATTATATCATCCTTACTTGGAACATATCTATATAATATTTTAAATCATCCAGACTTTGATTAAACACACCAGACTTATGGTTTATATACTTGAAGTCATTTGGACCATACAATGCAATAGTCTGTAAACTTAGAGTACCTACTATAACATACTCCTATTATGATTGTAACTAATAGAGTTACAACCACATAGCTCTCATCATCATTACATACCATGGATAAAATACAATGGAATACTTCTTAACTCATATCAATCAAGCCATATTCGTATCATACCTTAGGAGAGGTGACCACAGTGGAGGCTCATATCAACCATCAATGTAGAAGCTAGAATTAGCCATGGAAAGCTTTATAATTTACATTAATCTTTGTTATGCCAAAAAGATAACTCGAATTGTCTTATAGACCTTCACATGTTATTTCAATAGGAATACTTTGGATTTTAAATCTCAAACGTGTCTTGAATCACTTGTTAAGACTATTTCATATAAGTGTCTCGGATCACTTCAAATAGAGACTGCTCAGACCTTCTTCTTATAGTCTTCATAAAGATAATGACATCAATTTGTAACATATTTGTTACTTCTTGCAGACTTCATATTCTTTTGAAGGAGAGTTGTAGCCTTTCTTTTTGGCCAAAAATAAGCGATCTTCAATCTACCTTCTTCAACAAGTCTTAGTTCTGGTACCATGTTGGAGAATCAAGTCGGGAAACTATTTCAAAATTTCTCATTTTCCTTAATAATTGTTTATGAAATTTAGTTAGCTTCTTATTGTTTTTTATTTGATTCTTTTCATCAAACAATTATCAAGAGCATAAACCATGAAAAATAATGGACACAAAATATATCCACTAAGCTAGGGAAAACCCCCTCCAAGGGGAAAACCCATAAATAACTTCTTCTCTTCTTATAGAATCAATTCAAATAAGGAATCTAAGTTCCAAAGACCAAAGTCAAGACTTCCTCCAAGCACCAAGTCAACCCTCCAAATAAGAAAATGTCTACCATAGTCAATAGATGTCAATCACTTTAAAGTTTGTTCCAATCAAAGTTTCGGCTCTCTATTCAGGTCTACAACTTCGGCCTGCAACTCTCAGTCCTGCAACTTGTACAAAAACCCTAGGCTTTCACACATGTGAGTAGAGAAAGGTCATATTTCCAAGTTTTCTTCGTTTGCTTTGACTTCTTATCTTTTTTACTTTCGTTGTATTTTCATTTCTTGTTCAACTGCAGGTCGAACTCATATAGTCTAATTATGATTATAATCCAAGGAGGTTGAAGTCTCCTCTATATATATCTTTCTCAAAGGCTGAATTAGCCCTCTTCTAGGCCCAATTTTCACTGGTAGTGTTGACTTGGCCTTGGAGGTTATTTTGACTTTCTAGACTCAAAAATAAATTCTTTTATATGTTACAACTTGCACAAATAGATTTTATACAAATTATATTGACTATCTTAACTCATGACAATTATTCTTGTGACTTAACAAAGCCTAGGAACATGAAATTCCACCCAATCAGTGAATTAACAATTTTTTACAATTAATTATATAAATTTTATTTATTTTTTTCCTATTTTGTAATTTTTAAAATATTTAATAATAAATTTGAATATTTGATTTGTAAAATTTATTTGAAAATGAAAAATTTTACCATACCATACCATACCTTTTTAGTTCAAAAAATAATAATATTATATAATATTATATATATTTTTTTACCAATGTAAAACCTCGTCCGATAGGCCGAGCCAAAATCCAAAAGCCCTTGTCAATAGAAAATAATAGTTTTAGTTGTGACGTGCAACATGTGACTTGTGTAAAAGGCTCAAGAACAAGTTTAAAATGTTAAAACAATGATATAAAATTATCGTTTTTAGTTATAAATCTGGATTCAAACAGAAAGGTCTTAGAACTTGGAGGGAGCATTTTATTTTTTTCATTCATTTTTAAATATTTATGGTATTATTTATTCGTCCAAGGTGTTTTTATATCGACCCCGCTGTATGAATCCACGTTGACTTTTATTTTCTTAATATATCGAAGTACTTTAATGCGGAAAATGTTTGTTTTGGATGACATTGATTTGAAATAATCCAGAGATCACATGCTCAAACAAATTAGTTTCTTAGAGTGGTATAAAATGCTCAATTCTTAAATATTGTATTAAAGTAGTTTCTTTATGATTTTTGTATAATTTAAAAGGAGATGCAAAGTTTTTAGTTGACTTATGAGTGTATGATATAGAAAGAAAAATGCAAAATCCTCAATTCCTTAGAATTCTAATCATCTACGTAAAATTAAAGGGAAGGGAATTTATGCTTATATTTTAGTTATAAAAGAAAAAATTATTTTCGGGATTTTAAAAATTAAAATAATATTAGTATTTGAAAATAATGAAGACATATATTACTAGTTATGTTTGAAAGTGGGTACAATTTTTTTAAACTACAGTAAATTTAAGTTGTGAAGTTTATTTTTGTTTTTAATAATTTAAATTTATTTAAGTATTTTAACAAGAGAGAGGTTAATATTATACAGAAAGATGGCTTGGGGTTTTTAATTCTTTTTATCTAATGGATTTTTATTTTCTTCCACTTTCTTTATGCGTTTGTTTTCCACAATGGAACAGTAAATAAAATTTAAAAAACCATAAAATCTATCGATTTTGACTAACAATGTTAATTTATTATAAATGTCCATAGAGTGTCATAACCACTTAATTTGTAGTTAATGAACATGCATATGCTATGATAGTTGGACAATGTATGGGTGTGATAAGAATTTATTATAAATGTCCACAGAGTGTGATAACCATTTAATTTGTAGTTAATGAACATGCATATGTTATGATAGTTGGACAATCTATGGGTGTGATAAGAATTTAGAGGGAGAAGTAGGGAGAACCTACAATCCAGTTCACGCTTGTAGGCAATAATAATAAGAGAAATTATTGACATTCACAGTCAGAAAACTTGTATACAATGATAATCAGATATTTATATGAATATGAGTGTGGAATCATTTATAAGTAGAATTTGTAGCAAAAAAAAATTGTTATAAAATTCATTTTTATGTGAATGGTAAATTTTGGATTATTTTGAAAATCTATTAAACATAACCAAAATAAATTGTTTAGTTATTATATTAAAAATATAAAAAAATTTATATATATATATATAAACAATCCATCCTTAATTTTTAACAACAAAATTAAAAATTTAGGAAAAAAAGTAAATTATAATGCTCGTCTCCTTCAACAAGAATCTGAATTATCTTTAAAAAACAAATTACTAAACCAATTAGAATTTGGTTCACCGTTTGGAAACCAGTTTGCTTGCGAGTTGTATGGTTCATAACAAAAATATTATAAGTTTTTTTATATAATCTAATATGAGATGTCAAGGAGGTTGTTACAAGTGTTCTCTCTCATATAATGTAATAGGGATCTCAAGAAGGGTATGGTAAGTGTGTCTTTTGATATTTATTATTTTTATTTAAAAATATTTTTATGTTATACTAAATATAAATAAATTTAAAATGTTAATAATTTAATGTTGAAATTATTAGATTTATTTTATTTAAATACAATAAATATTTAATATTATAAAAAATAATATTAATTTTATTTTGTAAATTGTGAAATATAAAATCATTTTTTTATTAATATCAAATTAAATTTTAAATGAAAATTTTACAAACTCAATTATATTATAGTTATTTAGTTTTTGAAATAAAATAATATTAATATTATGAAAAAATAATAATTTTATTTTGTGGTTGTGAAACATAGATGAATTTGAATAGTTTTTAAAATATTGGAGATAAAATTAAATGAAGTTACTTAACAAAACATATAATAGAACATATTTTTCAATAATAATTCATATCAACAAACATATTGTGTATATTTACATGTATTTTAGTTGCACTAGGATTTATCTGATAATTAGAAAAATACATTTAAGGGAGAAACTAATATTTGGTCAACCATGGTCAAATATGGTCAACTATGTCAACCATTTTCAACCATGTTTCATGAAATCAATCATGGTCAACCATGGTTCAACGCCACATTATGACAAGTTTGTCTCAATATGATAATCATGGTCAACCATGGCCAATCATGGACGATCGTGATCAACCAGGTTTTATAAAATGAACATGGGCATCCATGGTCAATCATCATCAACCATGGTTGAATTGCATTGTCATAGAGATTGTGTTGATATGAAAACTAGGCATGGTTAAACATGGTCAACCATGGTCAACCATAGTCCAATGTCGCATTATGGAAATGATTGTCTCAATATGAAAATCAACCATGGTAAACCATGTTTATTTTAGTGTTTATAATATTTATCTAAGGGTTTATATACATTGGGTTTGTAATATTAGTTCCTTGGGTTTAATATTATTCCCTTCGGTTCATAATCCATTGAGGTTTTAGTATTAATCCCTTGGGTTTATTATTCCCTTGGGTTTATGTTGGCGTATATATGCATTTGGTTTATAATATTGATCCCTTGGGTTTAATATTATTCCCTTGGTTTCATAATCCCTTGGGGTTTTGGTATTAATCCATTCGGTTTATAATATCAATCCCTTTGTTTTATTAATGTAAGGGTTCAACCATAGTTGAGCATGGTCAAATGTTGTATTATGAAAAATATTGTCTCAATATGAAAACCAACCATGGTCAACCATGTTTTTTTTAGTTCTCATAGTATTTATCTTAGGGTTTATATATCTTCGGCTTGTAAGAATGATCCCTTAGGTTTAATATTATTCTCTTGGGTTGATAATCCCTTAGGGTTTCAGTATTGATCCCTTGGGTTTATTAATCTAAGGGTTCAACCATGGTCGAGCATGGTCCAATGTCACATTGTGACAAAGACTGTATCAATATGGAAATCAACCAATGTCAACCATGTTTATTTAAGGGTTTATAATATTTATCTTAGGGTTTATATAATTTCCATGGTTTTATAATCCCTTAAGTTTTTAGTTTTAATCCCTCGGGTTTATAATAATAGTCATGTTCAACCATGGTCAATCATGGTCAACCATGGTACAACATCACATTGTGACAAATATTGTGTCAATATGAAAATCAACCATGGTGAACCATGGTACAACGTTGCATTATGACAAATATTGTTTCAATATGAAAACAAACCATGGTCAATCATGTTCCAAAATTGCATTGTGACAAAGATTGTATGCATATAAAAATCAATCATGATCAATCATAGTCAACCATGCTCCAACATCGCAATTTGACAATGCTTATCTCTACATGAAAATCAACCGTGGTCAACCATGGTCAACCATGTTTATTTTAGGGTTTATAATATTTATATACCTTGGGTTTTGAATATTAATCCCTTCAATTTAATATTCTTCCCTTGGGTTCATAATCCCTTGGACTTATATTATCAATCATGGTCAACCATGTCTTAGAATCAACCATGGTGCACCATGGTCCAACGTCTCATTGTGAAAAAGATTGTCTTGATATGAAATTCAATCATGGTCAAGCATATTCAACCATGGTCCAATGTCGCGTTGTGAGAAAGATTCATATTCATATCCCTTAGGTTTATTCGGTTTTTGTATTAATCCCTTGAGTTTATAATATCAATCTATTGGGTTTATTATTCTAAGGTTTCATATTCACAAGGTTTAATATTATTCTCTCAAGTTTATAATATCAATCCCTTGGAGTTATTAATCTAAGGGTTCATATTATAAGGGTTTTATATTATTCATTTGGGTTTTATATTAATCCCTTGGGGTTTTAGTTTTAATCCCTTCGTTTTATTATTCCCTTGGGTTTATAATATCAATCATGGTCAACCATGGTTAATTATGGTCAACCACGTCAACCATCATCAACCATGTTTTATGAAATCAATCTTGGTCAACCATGGTCCAACATTGCATTATGACAAAGATTGTTTCAATATGATAATCATGGTCAACCATTTTCAACCATGGTCAATCATGGAAAATATTGGTCAACCATGGTCAAACATGTTTTATAAAATCAAACATGGTCTTCCATGGTCATTCATGGTCAACCATGGTCAAAATTCGCATTAGCAAAAAGATTTTATTGATATGAAAATCAACCATGGTTAAGCATGGCCAACCATGGTCCAACATCACATTGTGAAAAGGATTATCTCAATATGAAAATCAGTCATGGTAAACCATGTTTATTTTAGTGTTTATAATATTTATCTTAGGGTTTATATACCTTGGGTTTGTAGGAAATTTGTAGTATTAATCCCTTTGGTTTAATATTATTCCCTTTGATTCATAAGCCCTTGAGTTTTTAGTATTAATCCCTTGGGTTTATAATATCAATCTTTTCGGTTTATTATTCCTTAGGTTTGTAATATAAATCATGGTCAACCATGGTCAATCGTAGAAAACCATGGTCAACTAATGTTGAATGTCTCATTTTGACAATGATTGTCTCAATTTGAAAATCAACCATGGTCCAACATCCCATTGTGACAAAGATTGTCTCGATATGAAAATCAATCATGTTCAAGTATGTTCAACCATGGTCCAACGTTGCATTGTGACAAGGATTGTCTCAATATGGAAATCAAGCATGTTCAACCATGTTTATTTTAGGGTTTATAATATTTATCTTAGAGTTTATATATGTTGGGTTTATAATTTTTATCATATGGCTTTATTACTCCCTTGAGTTTATTATATCAAACCCTTGAGTTTATTAATATAAGGGTTCATATTCCTAGGGTTTAATATTGTTCCCTTGAGTTTATAATACCTTCGATTTTTAGTATTAATCCCTAAGGTTTATAATATCAACCATGGTCAACCATGGCCAAATGTCGCATTATGATAATGATTGTCTCAATATGAAAATAAAACATGGTCAACCATTGTCCAGCGTCACATTGTGACAAAGATTGTCTCAATATCAAAATCAATCATGGTTAAGCATGGTAAACCATGGTCCAATGTCACATTGTGACAAGGATTGTCTCAATATGAAAATCAACCATGGTCAACCATGGTTACCCATGTTTATTTCAGGGTTTATAATATTTATCTTAGGGTTTATATATCTTGAGTTTATAAATTTTATCCCTTGGGTTTATAATATCAATCCCTTGGGTTTATTAATCTAAGGGTTCATATTCCTAGGGTTTAATATTCCCTTAGCTTTATAATCCCTTGGGTTTTTAGTATTAATCCCTAGGATTTATTATTCCCTTGGGTTTATAATATTAACATGGTCAACCATGTTTTATAAATTCAGTCATGGTCAACCATGGTCCAATGTTGCATTCTAATGAATATTGTCTCAATATGAGAATCAACCATGGTCAAATGTCACATTGTGATAATTATTCTCTCGATTTGAAAATCAATCATGGTCAAGCATACTCAACCATGGTCCAACGTCACATTGTGAAAGGATTGTCTCAATATGAAAATAAACCATGGTCAACCATGTTTATATTATTGTTTATAATATTTATCTTAGGGTTTATATACTTTGAGTTTATATTATTAGTCCCTTGGGTTTAATATTGTTCAACCATGGTCAATCATGTTCAACCATATTTTATAAAATCAATCGTGGTTAGCCATAGGTATCATGGTCAACCAAGGTCCAATGTCACATTGTAACAAACATTGTCTCAATATGAAAATCAATCAGTGTCTCAACCATGGTGCAACATCTCATTATGACAAAGTTTGCCTCAATATCATAATCATCGTCAACCATGGTCAGCCATGGTCAATCATGGTCAACCTTGGTTAACCATGGTTAACCATGTTTTATAAAATCAAACATGGTCATCCATGGTCAACCATGGTCAAACGTCACGTTGTCACAAAGATTGTGTTCATATGAAAATCTACCATGGTTGAGCATGGTCAACCATGGTCCACTGTCGCATTGTGACAAGGATTGTCCCAATATGAAAATCAACCATGGTTAACCATGTTTATTTTAGCGTTTATAATATTTATCTTAGAGTTTATATACCTTGGGTTTATAATATTAGTTCCTTGGGTTCAATGTTATTCTCTTGGGTTCATAATCCCTTGGGGTTTTAGTATTAATCCCCGGAGTTTATAATATCAATTATGGTCAACCATGGTTGAATGTCGCATTGTGACAATGATTGTTTCAATATGAAAATACAAAATCAACCATGGTCAACCACGGTCCAATGTCACATTGTGACAAATATTGTCTTGATATGAAAATAACTCATGGTCAAGCATGGTCTAACATCACATTGTGACAAGCATGGTCCAACATCACATTGTGACAAGGATTGTATCAATATGGAAATCAACCATGGTTAACCATGTTTATTTTACGGTTTATAATATTTATCTTAGGGTTTATGTACATTGGGTTTATAGTTTATATCCATTGGGTTTATAATATCAATCCCTTGGGTTTATTAATCTAAGGGTTTATATTCCTAGAGTTTAATATTATTCCCTTAGGTTTTTAATATTATTCCCGAGAGGCTAAGGTTTATTATTACATTGGGTTTATAATAGCAATCATGGTCAACCATGTTTTATAAAATCAAATATGATGATTCATTATTAATAATGGTCAACCCTGGTTGAAAATTGCATTCTAACAAAGATTGTCTTGTTATGAAAATTAATCATGGTTAAGCATGGTCAACTATGGTCCAATGCTCCATTGTGGCAATGATTGCCTCAGTAGAGAAATCAACCATGGTCAACCATGTTTATTTTAGTGTTTATAATATTTATCTTAGAGTTTATATCCCTTGGGTTTATAATATTAGTCCCTTGGGTTTAATATTATTCCCTTGGGTTCAGAATCCCTTGGAGTTTTAATATTAATCCCTTGGGTTTATAATATCAGTCCCTTGGGTTTATTAATCTAAGGGTAACCATGTTTGAGCATGGTCCAATCGTCGCGATGTGAAAAAAATTGTCGCATTAAGAAAATAACCATATTATTTAAGATTAATTAATGATTATTTATTAATTTAAAAATATTTTATTAAGTTAAAATAATATTTAAATTATCAGATTTAATAACAATGTTTAATTAATTAACCACATTATATTAATTATCTAACTGTATAATTAACATTATATAATAAAAAAAATTTATTTAACATATTTATATTATAAAACATATTAGAAATTAAACATTGATTATAATAATAATCATAATTAGTTATTATTAATATTAATTAATGATATAATTTTTATTGAATTAATTTATTAATTATCTAATGGAGTTACTTGAGATGAATAACTAATTATTAAATGATGAGTGAATTATTATAAATTATTAATTTCATAATTGGTATATATATATAACAAACCATAAATATAAATAGTTAATAAATAATTAATTAATAATATATTACTATATTTTAATTTAATCAAATTAATATCATAATTAATAATTTATACTAATCTTATAATTATATGCTTTCGGCCCATATCAATTATATTTATTAATATAATTCATTACTTTATTATTATATTTATTAAATATAATATCAATATCTATTAAGTATAATTGTGTTGGTAAATATGGGAAAAATTATTCTTAGAATTTTTATAAAACTATTTAAACTTTCAATTATTTATAATGAAATTTGGAAAAATAATTTAATAATAAAAATATTATTTCCGTTTACATTATTTTCAAAGTATGAGTTATATAGTATTTATTTAGAATGGATCTGATAAGCATTTTGATGTCCATCGGATTTTGGTGTTTAATAAGTATGCGAAAAGTTATTAATGACTTCATTCGATTATTAAATGTTGAACTCGGCAATTGACATGAGCTCAAGTGCTTAGAATTAGAACTAAGTTTTATCTGTCTTATGTACACTTGTACATAGTTTGATTGCATATTTTGATATATTTCATAAATATCATAAATATAAGTGGATAGTAACTATTTATTTATTAAAAATGCTTTTTTATCATTATTTATTTCTTTTTAAGTAGTTTTTCTTCTATCATTATTTATAAGTCTTGATGATGGATCCTAGTTGGGATTTGAAACGTTGGCATAAAAATGTTCATACTGTGGGTTCTCTGATAACTGATTCAAAAGATACAAACCACAGATCTCTTAAATCCTAGATAGGAACTAAGTTTTATCTGTCTTATGTACACTTGTACATAGTTTGATTGCATATTTTGATATATTTCATAAATATTATAAACATAAGTGGATAGGAACTAAGTTTTATCTGCCTTATGTACACTTGTACATAGTTTGATTGTATATTTTGATATATTTCATAAATATCATAAACATAAATGGATAAGTGTTATTAGGGTAATCTAGCTTGAGTGAGCTCATCTAACATAATTTTTTGATTAAATGTACACTTGTACATAGTTTGATTGCATATTTTGATATATTTCATAAATATCATAAACATAAGTGAATAGGTGTTACTAGGGCAACCCAGCTCGAGTGAGCTCATCTAACATAATTTCTTGATTAAATGGTAGTCTCTTGATAAAGAGAAATGTATAAGATACTTCAAATATATCTAATTAATATTTATTATTAGTTCAATTTACTATTTTTTAGCAAACTTCTCTTATGTGTATTAAATTTTCAAAATCTACATTTAACATAAAAATAATCCCCAATTAAAAATTACACTTACACTAAAATGACATTGAATGCCTTTGTATGTTGATTTTTTGTGTGTGTTTCCACGTGCCCAAAGGGATCCCTCCAACTTCCATAGATCAATTTAATGCTTGAGAACATAAGGGGATCATCTAATACAAGATCAATAGTTGCAACACAACATAGTCCTTGCCTCTACTGCTAATTAATTTATTAAGGCAATGTAGTGTCCATGTTTTGTCATTATTCAAGAATGCTCCATTTCCGTAAACATTTCCACAATCTATGGTTATTCTTTCCTACACATTTGCATTGTGCACAATGAAAGCCACCTCTGCACTCCACATCTCTCCATTTCGCACAATGAAAGCCACCTCCACATGCCACACTCTGTAAAATGAAAGCCATCTTTGTTCTAATTAATTGTTTAAGGTTATGCCTATTTGTGCAGGGTCCGCAATCCACTATTATTTCCACTTTGACACTTTAATGTACCATGATTTTGTAATCTGTTGTTATTTCACATATATTTCCTTCATCCCTCTGTATGTCACATAATGAAATCTATCTTCGCATAGTTTCATCTACATTTCTGTACTTTCGCAGAATTTCCACAATGTCAAAATAAAATCTTTATCTAGATCTTCGCATTATGAATGTGCGCATTTCCGCAATCTACAATTTTGTCATTATTCGAGAATGGTTGCATTTTTGCAGTCTACTATTATTTGTGCATCCGCACCCCAATTCCTTCTCTTCTTCCACACATTCACACAATGATATTGGACGAGGAAGGGACATCAACTTTAATCATTGTGACCAATTTAAAGTTCAATGAGATTTCATTCGAATGAGCTCATGTTGGAGAGGTCTTATAATTTGCAAGTTTAAAGAATAAGTTGAAAATTGTATCTTCTCTACAAATGCTTCAAATTCTCGTTAGTCACTCATTGTTCCTTAATCATGTCAGCAAATTGATAGCTATCAAAAGAGGTGATACATTGCGAAGTCGATAGCTACCAAAGGATGCGACAGATTGCAAAAACAATTATGGAAATAGAAAATGCAGACCCTGCACAAAGAGATAGGAAATAAAATAGTGGAAGAAGCTTTCATTATGTGGAGTGCAGAGCTTTCCTTATATACATAGTACTCTAGATCCTACATAGTACCTTAATCTCGCACAATGAAATCCACCTTTGCATAGCCTTTATTTGCATCTCCTTATCTTGCATAATGAAAATCATCTTCACATAGCTTCATCTAGACTTCCTCACTCCATAATGAAAGCTTGATCGACATATCCACATTCTGAATTTTCGCATTTCCAACAACAAGAAAAATGACCACTTAGTAGAGCACATAGAAAAGAACTTTGGAAAAAAACATTTGTAATAATCCCCCTCAAGAAGTAATCGAGTATGCATTGACAAAGTGCATGTCAAAAATGCATAATGAGCACCTAACAAATTCAACTACGAACATGTTAGTTGTTAAAATTTTGTTAGGTTATATATGCTAATTTGGATTTATGGTTATGAAAGCTTCATATAACTTAGATTTCTTTGAGCATTTGTGAATTTAACATTTATTATCCAAAATTAAATGAAATGTGTTTTTAATTCTTTATTTGTGCGAGAGAACAAGTGTGTGTAATAACAAACACAACTTTCTGTCACAATGTTCTGCACTTCACATTCTCCCTCCACACAGTTTTCCCACGCACCATATTTTTGTGTAATACTAGTTTTTAAATAATTGAAGCCACTAAAATCGTGTGTGACATCAAAACACATTAACACATCTCTCAAAGCGAAGATTGTTGAGACAAAGAACTCCATTATTGTGCGGAGCTTACAATGAAAAATTTCCTTGTGTGCAGGAAGCTTCCTATACACTATGCATTTAGTATGAGGCTCTTCACATAATCAAATGAACTAAATGCTAAATTCCACACTTCCACACTGTGTGTTATTAAAGCTATTTCTAATTATTAATAGAAGAATTAGTGTGATTTTTTGTTTTATTAACAGACATCACTATTATAGGGGCCAAACACAATCATGTTTTCCATATCATTTGTAAAAATCAACACATATACTAATAGAACCAAGGATTGCTGGTCAACATTAGTGTTTATAACATATTTTATTACCCAATCTTTGTAATGATAACAAGTAACATCCAAACTATTGAAGGAATTCAATACCAGAGCATGCGAGAAAGGAATAGTGTGTATGACAGCCATATATGGAAAAATGTGTCAAGACAAAAATGTTTGTGAAGGTGTTGTAACTTGTAGTGATGTATATTGATTACAATGCAAACAACTCCACTCTTAGCATTGAATAATATACTCAGGATTAGTAGTATTATTAATATATATTAAGTAAATTGAAGCAAAATCACATCATTGCGCAAGTGTTTAATAACATTTACTCTGATGGATTGTGTAATGATTACTAGATGCAAACATATCAATAAAATCGTATATATCGATAATATAAAAAAGTATTTCCATCATTTATTTAGTATCAATGTGTAATCAACACATTGTTCAAGTGCTTAATAACATTGACTACTTGTAACCAATTCAAGAGCATGCACAGGTCTCCATAGGCAACATCCATCATAGCAAATTGAAACGATGTGTGGATCTCCTTCACACACTTCCATTGACATATTACTTCTACAAAATGGAAACTTCTCTTCATCTTCACATGCCACACATGCATAATTATTATTCGTCACAAACATATCAAGAAGATCATATATATATATAATAATAATAATAATAGTCTTGTAGACATTTTTTTGGTGAATCGATGCATAATCAACACACTTGTTAGCAAGTAAAAAGTATGCATATGGCTCTGTAACCAGAATTCATTATAATAGATTGAAATGATATGCTTTACACACTTCCACACATTGTCTCATTTGCTAGTAACAATTTGGCAATTACCAGATATAAAAGAATAACCAATATGTAATCATGACATATAAAAACCTAATTAGGGTTTAATTCTATGATTAACAAATATATTTTTATATATTAATGGGAATTACTATTGAAATCATAAGCATTTGTAGTAATGTTAAAATCATTATATATTTAGAGCTTATGTGAATCCAAGCCTATTGAATTTTGCTAATGGTTTTTGTTTCTTGATTCTTCTTTATTTGTGTTACAAAGTTGTCATGCTTTTACATTGTTTAGAGTAAGAAGAAGTTGTAATGGGTTCCTCTTGTCTAAAGGTTGTCTAGGTTAGAATGAACAAAAGAACATAGATGAATGAAATATGGACAATTGTTCAGAATCTAGAAATGAAATGGAGGAAAAAAGTTGAACTATTATTGTTTTAGTATTAAAGAAAGCAACATGGTATAGTATACATCACTTAGTGAACCCATAATATTTAGAATATCAAGGGGGAAAGTTTAGTATACAAAAAGGAATGAAGCGAAAAGTCCAATTGAAATTTCTAGGAAGCTCATAATTTATAGATGCACTCTTTATGGAAAGAGCATTCATAGTACTATTTGTCTTCTCTGCTCAATATCGTTTTGTTGTGAATAAGGATGATGAAGAAGCTTAAAGACTTCTATAATGTAATGCAAAAATAGAAAATTGTTTCTAATTGTAGTTTGTTCATTTCTCCAATATAATAGCCATTAGAGATAAAAAATTAGAGAATGGGGTGATAACAACTCCACGATTTGTTATGAAAATACATATGTGTAAAGGACTTCGTATGGGATTTGCGTTTAGCTAGGTTATTTACATATAAAAATAGCTTTCTAAAACAATGTAACCATTGGTAGATCTCTATTTGCTACACTTGTTACTTATAAGAAATCACATTAAATATAATAAATCATCAACTCTTATTTTTCCAAATGGCATGAATTATGGGCATTGTTGTGATTGCATGTAATCTAGTTATTGCTTACTAATTTTAAATATTAAATATTAAATAGCGTTAAACTTATATTATATGTATTATCTAAAATTATTAAATGTAATGACTATATTGGTGTTTATGCCAATGCTCACTATCGGCATGATTCTTATGGTTGATTATGGGTATGTTGAGCATGATGTCTATGGTTAAATATATACAAGTTTAACATAAAACATATCATTAATCATTGTTAAACATGAGGTTTATATTTATTATGGTTGAACAAAAAAATCGACATGTGATAATCTTTAGATTAATATATTGGTATATAACTTAATATCTGAATGTGTAGATTAATATATTTTTAATGTGTTATTATGTGTCAATAAATAAATTGTTAATTATAGTTTTTTATATACTACTCTAGAGATATTAGAAGCTATATAATATTATTAAGTTATTAATATTAGTAATCAAGTAAGTAAACCTTATTAGTATACTTTATTAAACCTTTTTATTAACATTATTAGTTAAATTTAATATTAATGTGATCGCCCGAGAGGTTTGGTCTCATGGCCAGTAGATGATCTGTTAAGTTGTCCATGCAACTGTGCAAGTCATGAGTTCGAGTCTCGTCTTACCGGAGGGCCATTCTTGTGGGCTGGGCGGTTCCTCCTAGAAGTTATAATGGCAGCCGGTGGGATTCAACTCGTGTAACGCGAGTACGATACCACCGCTGTTGCCAATTCCGCTAGTCAACAAAAAAGAATATTAATATTACCAATAAATCTTAATATTAATATTATTAATGACATTACTTGCACAATTATAAAATAATTTCCATGCATGATAATATTTGTTTAACTGTGTTTATTTTTTGTTTTTTTTTTTTTTTCTATATAATACTACATGAGCACCCACGAGGGATTTGAAATGTGTGTTTATTTATTGTTAACCCTAACCTAGAGTGGATTTTTGACTTCCTCCCATCTTAATTAGACTTACAATTTTGGACCTTCTATAATATTTTTAGTAAACCAGACATGGTTAGTCTCATATGCATGAGTAATAAAAGTTGCCATCTTAATTAGACTTACAATTTTAGACCTTCTATAATATTTTTAATAAACCAGACATGGTTAGTCTCATATGCATGAGTACTAAAAGTTGAGTTGACATTCCATCCTGTGCTAATGACAAATACAATAGCTCAACTTGTAAGCTACATATGTTTTACATAAAATTGCAATTAAAGTGATTTTTGTATCATTTGAAAGGTTTATGAGTGTACATTAATATCAAAAACTCTATACTTAAATCCCACAAAAAAGTACTCAAAAATATGTCTTTCGATATCTCGAAACAACTGAAGAAATATTTAAAACCCCATTTTTTCAAACTAAATTCTACCAATAAAAATGAACTTACCAACTAATTCATACAACTCTCTTACACTATGAAAGCATCTAAACATATGACAACTGTGGTCCAAATAAAAAATATTAAAACAGGTTTTAAAAGTGTTGTCCAAACAACTATGGTCAAAATAAAAAATATTAAAACAGGCTTATAGAGTCTTGTGAAAACAATTTTGGGTGGATAAAGATTGGAATTAACTACTTCCATGGAGGAACTTTCTGGTTTTTATTATTAATTAACCTTAAATGATTAAAATATAGTAAGTCTCAATTCAACGAGTTTGAATAACGTTTAATTTCGAAAATGTTTGAAGTCAGTTGACAAGCGCATGATAAGCGCATCCCAATATTAGAAGCTTGTACACTCTAGACCATGTTAGGGCAAAATATTGTAACGAAGAAATCTCTAGAAACTCTTCACACGAACTTACAAAGGAAACAATTTTGATATTGAAATGAATGAAGAAGTTACTGAACATCAGCAGGAACAGAGAGTACACTATGGAATCACTGAAACGCTCCAGCGTTGGCAATCTGATCATCTGTTATTTAAATTGTAATTTCGGTATCGACCGAAAATCATAATCTCCAAAAGCAGTTTTGAAATATATACCCAAATTAGAAATTTGGAAACATTTGAAATTTCAGCTGCCGAACCAAAAAAGCTCTGTAAAACGAGGCAGGATTTGGGTCGATCTATGCAGATTAGTCCACGCCCAGGAGGGGCAGCACGTAGCCGTAGTGGCTCAGTCAGCAAGGAATTCGTATGACAGCTTGATGTTTCCACGCTTTCTGAGCCTCCATTTGCTTAGTAAAACTGTTCTCCAGACTGCCTTCCGCCAAACGCTGATCAGGGTCAAAACTGCCTTCTTTCGCAGTCTCTGAACTGCATCGTCGGGCGGACCCAGACCTCTGAGGGGTGAATAAGCCGGCTGAACCTCCCCATTCCATGGCGATGGAAGCTTGTAGTCCAACGACGATCTAACAGATCCGGGACTCTCTTCGAGTCTTTTCATGTCGAAGGAGATAACTCTCATCTCCTCTGCGCCGCATGATGCCGAGCTGGACCTGCTGTGCTGAGAGACCGATTGCGACTGCAGCCCCGACAGCCTTTTTTTCGCCGAGGGAGGCGTGAGGAGCCCAGGCGGCGGATGGACAACGGGGAACGAATTAGTTTGTGGCAACAATTGGTTGGCTTCGTGCAGAGTTTTAGGTTTTCCTGGGACTTCTTCCCATTTGAAAGGGACCGCGGCGGGCGTGAAGGAAGTCACAGCAGAAGGCTGGAGCTCCTCCGCCCTGCTATTCTTGACAGGCAAAGGCTGAGACCTTGGCTTATCGTGCACGATGGAGTCGTCCTGGGCTTTCTTGATTTTCTTTTCCTCGACCACATCTCGGCTTTCTTGATTTTCTTTTCCTCGGCTTTCTTGTTTTTCTTGATTTTCTTTTCCTCGGCTTTCTAAACGATCAAGACGCGGAGGCCTTGGTTTATCGTGCGCGGCAGAGCCTTCCGGGGGTTCTCCTCGGCTTCCGAAAGGATAGGAGCGCGTCTCATCCATTGACACCGACTTCATGCGTCGTCTGTTACCTCCTGTGTTGTGTTCCATCATGGATTTCTCAGCCTCAATGACGCCTACGCTCTTGAAAACCTGCACAGGCGCCATAGAAACCCCCTCTTCGGCCTCCAGAGGGAACGGGAACGATTCCTGCCGCATAGCAGATGATGAATCGAATTCCTTTTCATGATCCTTCAGACCATTCTGAGTGCAGTCTACATTGGCTGGGAAGAGCAGTATATTAGAGAGATCAAGTTTAGCAAGCTCTGAAGTGGATAACATGATTGAGAATATCCTTTCTTCCCCTCCTGGCATGGATGGCGCCATAGATTCAACACTCCCGCTGCTCGCCACGATTCGACTAGTGACCTCTCATTCACAAACATAAACCAGAAGCCATAGGTTATGCAATGATGTGAGGAAATCCCGCTCCTCTATCTCGGTTGCAATTTTTTCCCTACTCTGCACAGGGACCAACACTGGCTGCGCGCTCTGTACACTTTTATATGAATACCTGCATGTTCCCTTCACACACATCTATTCTACCAACCACTACCACTGATCTCTCTACAATTATTTATACAATTATTTCTTCCTTTGTTCGCATTCTGGCTGAGACAACCTATTTACTAGTTGCCATAAAACCCATGCTGAATTTTTATTTCTCACCAATTCACATGAATAATTCAATTACTTTGTAATTCCACGCGGGCTCCCTTCACCTTCAAATCCGTGTCTGTTCGACTGTTTTCCTCGACAGATTCACACGTTGAAAAGACCAAAATTTTATTGACAGCCACTTGTAAAAATCCGCAAATATATGACAGTGAATAATCCATAGACATCCCTATGAATCATTCGAGTTTGAACGGAGACAAACCTAGTGATGACAAAAATGTTTGGACCATTATGATTGTAATGTAATGTGCAAGTTGTTAGTCAACATTAGCCAAGTTCTAAAATATAAACTTAGAAAGGTAAGATACTCCTTAAATATTCATTTAGTTTTATAGCATAGGTAAAAGATGAGATTAGGTGTTGTTTGTCGTGTAATGAAGTTGAAGTTGTGTGCGATATTTTATAATAATAAATGTGTTTTATTTGTTCTATAATAGCGTAAGCATAATTTTGTTTTATATATTAAATTAGTTTAAATGTAAGACAATGTGAAAAATAATGGATTAGGATATTATTGTTAATATAGTTCGAGTATATTTTATGGTTAAAAGTGTTTGTTTATTAGAAAAATTGCTGTGTGATTTAGTAATATAAGATTTAACATTTATTTAATTTTGAAATCAATATAATATCATTTTGTTATTGTTTATTGTTATTAGTGAATAATGTGTAAATAAATAATTATTAATTATATTTACAATTTTTGTTGAGTTAAATAATAGTAATAAATAATGATAGCAAGTATATAGGAAGAGCTTAGTTGAGTATCATGAACAATATCATAATTTAATTTAAAGTACTTTATAATATTGTGTATAATTTTTTTTAGATGGAACAATGATTCAAGATCAATGGAATTTTGATAGTGATGAGATGCATTTTGTGAACTCCTAACTATAATGACATAAGGAACAACATTAATTTACTGGGAATTATATGAAGTTTGTTCTAAATTTGCAACATGTTTCTATTGATACATTAGGATCACATTCAAACTCATATGCTTGCTAGAGGGTTTATAGATCCCCACCATTCTATATCTCCCGTAAAATTTATGTAGTTGATGTTCTAAATTTACAATGTTTTTCCATTTATTTGTTAGGACTACCTTCAAACTCATATCCTTATTAGAAGTCATAGATCTCTTAACCAAAATTTCCCAAAGCAATAAATCATAACCTTAGGTAGATTAGATTAATGAAACAAAGTTGTCATAGGATAAAGAAGTAATAAAATTGAGATTCCATCATGTTTGTTAATGACAATTGAACCATTTTTTAAACCTCTAAAACTTAGAATTTGATAATAAAAAAATAAACTACAGTATTAGCAAATATAAGAAACCCAATGAATAACATTTTTCTCCCTTATTGTTTGGGAATTGTTAATAGCTTTTCTTTAAATCCATAAAATAATTATGAACCTATATACCTTTAGCTTGAGATACTCTTGATGTGCCATAACATACTTTGATGCAGAGTGTGCTTAAGTTTTCCTTACTCACGAATGTGAAAGCATATGTATTATATCCAATCAGTATCCGTTTGGTCGGTCTAAAATCAGAGAACTGAAGATGAAATGCCTCATGTCTACAAAAATATTAGAAAGTTTTAAATCATAATATATGAATGAAGATTTAGTTTCATGATGCAAATATCCAAACACTTTTGCATTATTTTCATTATTGTGTATCAATCTTATAACTTCTAAGAGATCTATAAATGAAAACTATTTGTTTTCAATGATATAATTTGAGTTTAAACTTAAACAAAAGTAAAATTCATGATTATCTCACAAAGATAAAAATAAAATATAACTAACCTTATTAAGAGGGAACAATTTAACCATTAATCTAAAATTTTAAAATCTTAAAAAATACAATGAATTCTAACCATGTATCTTACTTAGATTTAAAAAGACTACCTTAAAATGAAATAATCCTCCCAATCTTTAACTTGAAAAAAACAGTCCCTTCCAATCTTTGTGAACATCACAATTTTTATTAACAAAGAAATTTATTGAAAAATCACTTGACCTATACTTTCAAGCTATGTTTACAAACTCTATGAAGCTAGAAGAACCAAATATATAAAGGAAGGATCATGTTTGCACAAATGTATTGGATATTTCTTCACTATACTATTATTAATTTTATATTTTTCTTAAAATAAATATTTTTTGGAAATATTTCTTCAATATACCATTATTAATTTTATATTTTTAAAAATAAAACATTTTTTTGGAAAATAAAAAGCATTATAACATTGAAATATTATTTAAATATGAGTTTTGTTTGAAAACAAGTCCAAACTAAGTGTTTATTCCTTAGCCAAAAGACATGTAAATAAAATTTCGAAAATAAATTACATATTATGGTTATGGACCATTTCGTTCTTCATAACATCCACAACGATTAACAAACTAGGTTTTGGGGTTGGGTTGGGTTGGCGTGGTTGGGTGGAAGGAAACAAGGAGTGGGGTCTCACCATGTCTTAATTATTTTCAAAACCACAAAAAATTATTGAAAAATTATTGATGGATGTAAAACAACCAAAAATTATTTAATTGAAACATTGTTATTAAAAATTACTTATAATTCTAATTTAAAATTAATTATAATAAAATATATAAATTTATTTTAATTTAATAATTTTAATAATTTTTATTTAAAATTATCATTATAATTATAATATAATATAAAAATTTTCACACCAAACAATAATATGTTTTATTTCAACTACTAAACCATGATAATATGTTTTATTTCAACTACTAAACCATGAGACTCAAATAAATCTTCATGAATTTCATATTAAACCATAAAATCCACTATCATAGAATACAATATTAAAATTAGTAATATTCACAAAAAGTTGGGTATAAATTCGTTCATATTTTTTATTATTTAAAATATTTTTTTAATAATATAAATAAATTCAAATATCAAATTATCATAACACACATTTGTTACATCATTCAATGCATTAAATGTAACACGGTCGCTAATCTCGAGATCCATGCCAAGAGCGTGGCTGACAGGGCGCCATGATGGGCCAACTATCTCATTACTTGTATGGGCTTTAATTTTGAAGTCCATGTTCAAACAGGGGTTTCGATTTAGCCTACATATTTGTTGGGTTTCAGAGTTTTTAAACATATTGTTTTACGCACATGTTGTGAATAGACCTGTAGAGTAACCGATGACTATAGGCCATAACGGTAACAATGTTAATATTTAAAGAGGAAATAAAGTGTGATCATAGGGAAGATATTTATAAAATATTATTAGTTTTTTTTGTGTGAAATTTTGGAAAGTTTTTTCCGTTTATTTTCTGATTTAATTTGTTTAGAATTTAGTGTAAATAAATTGAAATAATAATTTTAATAAGGGAAATTTTCACAATCAAAATGTCTCAAAGTTTTTGAAAGTATTAAATTTATATAGTCAAAAAACCAATATAAACAACACAAATTAAAATTTAACCATAAATTTTTTTCACCATTCTAACCAAAAATCCACGGCACGTAGAAAAACCTCAAGAACACAACGAAAGAAAAGAATGACCTAGCAATAGTGGTGTGTCATGATTGTTGTGCATAAGTAAAAATTAATAATTAATCAAAATTCGAAATGGAGTTTGATGTAAAATGTAGTAGTCATGAATAATTGTAGACACTAAATGCCACTCGAATTTGGTGGGGTTCACAAGTCCCTTATACTGAGTCGATTCAGTCCATCGAGTAAGACAACTTGTGGCAAAATTTAAGCGAATGGTATTGTGAAAACGTTTACGAATGGATGTTGCTAACAGGTCAATTTTGCTTTTAATAGATCATATCTATAATTGATTGGTAGAAGATATCATGTTCTCCAAAATTCATAGTATAAAACAACCGTGATACTGTGGATGCCAAACCCACCTAACATAACATCTCAGTTAAGTTCTCAAATGGATAGTATTTGGGAGGATGGAGATGAATGTTGGATATACTTAACGTAGAAAACGTTAACAATGGAGGAAATGGTAGTTGGAATGAAGTATACAATCAAATACTCATAAATTATTGATGAATATGGTTAATCACATTTATTATTGTTTATTTTAATGAGAGTAGGTGACTATGGTAATTATGGTTGACTATAATGGAGCTACTTTGATTATAGTTGAATATAGTTGCATTATTAAAAAAATTTATCAAAATTATATTAAAAAAACATAAATATTAAATTATGTTAGACTTATATTATATTTATTATCTAAAATTATTAAATTTAGTATCTTTTACTAATGATGAATATGGGCAAGATGTTTATGGTTGATTATGGGTTTGTTGAACATGATATCTACGGTTAAGTATAACCATGTGTAACATAAAAATATAGCATTAATCATTGTTAAAAATGAGGTCTATGTTGATTATGGTTGAACAAGTCAATCATGATTCACATGTGTTAATGCTTAGATTAATATATTGATATATAGCTTAATAGTTGAATGCGTAGATTAATATATTTTGAATGTGTTATTATGTGTCAATACTTATATTTTCAATGTATAGTTTCTTATGTACTACTCTAAAGTTATTAATATCTAAATAATGTTATTAAGCTATAAATATTAGTAATCAAGTTAGTAAACCTTATTAGTATACCTTACTAAATATCTTCTATAATATATATATTATATATATATATATATATAAAGAAACGGTTGGGTTTTATTTATAAGAAGAGGTTGGGCATGGGAAAATAACCTCGTGTTGGCATTATGATATAGGTGTTGTCTTTGATGGCAACTCACTCAGATGATAGTTCACAGTGCAGCAGGCTAACAACAAAGGATTACATATCAGACTCAAAAGAATGAAGAAAGAGGGGTATACAAATGTTCACTTTGTCCAAGTAGTGTATACACATGGGTTAACAAAACAAAGGAGCGTATAAGGTATGCACACACTTTCACAGGAGGAAAAATGCGTACATGTTGGAAAACCAAGTTTTTGGTCCGAGGTATTTGGCCCAAGGTATTTTGATCCAAGGTATTGGTCCAAGGTATTTGGTCCAAGGTATTTGGTCCAAGGTATTGACCTTGGGTATTTCGTTCAAGGTATTGGTCCTAAGTGGTTTTTATCCAAGGTATTGAGAAAGGCTTAAGAGTATATAAGGAGGAGAATATCATTAGGCCAAGGTGTGCAAGTTGAATATCTTATGAAGTATGTAGGTTATGGGCTTATGGTGCTTTGTTTGATCTGAACTAAGGATAAATCTTAGCTGTTGATGAGGGATAAGATCTATTGATGGATCATGATCTTAAGGCCTGAAATGAATTATCATTATGTGGTTTGATCATGTATAGTCTAGATCTGAATTACTGGCGCATGTTCTATTCTCTAAATGTTATGATCTGGGTGTAACTGAAGTCTGGAATAGCTACAAAGTTATGAGTTAATATGTGCATATATATATGCTGGTTGGCTTTTATAGAAGTGTGTATACACGTAGGTTCAACACATGTAAGTAGCGTATACATTATGAAATATGATATTTGAAGTTGCAGTTGGATCTAGCTATTGTTGCAAAGTTCTGGGTTCTGCTATGTGTTTTGGTGACTGTGTTTTGATGACAAAATTCTTAATGTTCAGATTGATTGATTGTGATTTGCTTCAGTGACGATGGGCATTCAGTGATCTAGAGATTGATGATTGAGTTTTAGTGATTGGTTGGTGCAGATGTATTTGATAGTTGTATTGTAGTGGTAATTGATTTTTAGATTCAAAGTTGTTGATGGGTCCAGTATGAAAATTGGATGAAATGTGGCCTTGAGATTGTGGTGTTGTGTTCGAGGAGTATCTGGTCTGAAATTTCATGAAACGTGGTCCGTGGAGGAAGACAGAAGGTTGTATCCTTCTGTAGGTCAGTGCCTGCGTACTAGTAAACATAACGGCTAATACAAGAGCTAGGGGGTTGTAGCTCCCTTCCAGTAGAAGATGGAGAACAAGAGAAGGTTGTAGCCTTCTACAGGTGGGTGCCTGCCTACTGGTATGATTCTGTACCAGTACAAGATTGTAAACATGTTTTTCTTAAATTAAAAGAAGACAACAATGGGTGGTTTTTGTCCCACATTGGGTTTCCACCTTAAATCTTGGTGTTCATGTGTGTTTCTTATGTGTGATGGTCTGTTCTGATATTACTGCACATGGTTATTGTTTATATGGTTAATGAAGTTTTGATGCACTGATTAAAGATCAACATATGATGAATTAACTGAATCATAAGTTTGTTGGATATATGTTGGTTTCCTTAAATACAGTTGTGTATACATGCGAGTTACCTTCATTGAAGTAGCATATATAAATCAGAGTATGAAAAGAAAAGGATTATTGATTTGACTAATACTGATTCACCCCCCTCTCAGTATTATTTCCCACAATTGGTATGAGAGCAGGTCCTTCAGAAGAAGCTTGATCGCTTGAAGGAAGATCCATCAAGATGAATAATCACGAAAGCATAGGATCCATTAGACTACCAATCTTCAATGGGAGCAAATTTATTTAATGGAAAATAAGAACCACAACCTATCTACAATCTCTTGGAACAAATGTCTGGGAAATTGTGGATGGAGGATATAAATTTCCAATAGCAATTCCTACAAACACGGCAGGTAAAAAGAAAAAAGAAACCAATGCCGAAGTTGTCACTATTTTATTGGGAAGTTTGTCACAATCAGAGTTTGTCAAATTCATGCAACTCAAATAAGCCAAAGAGATATGGGACAAAATCGTTCAGAGCTACGAATAAGATTCTTAGGTAAAACGTGCTAAGCTTCAAACTCTCAGAATTCAGTATGAAACTCTTAATATGCATAGTGATGAGAGTATAGCTAGTTACTTCTTACGTATATATGAGGTGGTTAATTGTATGAAGAATCTGGGTGAAGAGATAAAGGAAGTCACTCTAGTTGAGAAAATTTTGAGATCTTTGTCTGCTAAATTTGAGTCAAAAGTGTTTGCCATAGAAGAAAAACAAGATCTTCAGAATATCACTATGAGACAACTTCACGGAATCCTAATTGCTTTTGAAATGAGAAAAGGAGGTCCATCAAATATGAGAGAAGACGCATTTAAAGCATCAGCAAAAGCGAAAGAAAAAGAAAAACACAATGAAACATGACACACTTAAGAACAAGAAGATGAGGTAAATTTTGTCAAGAAATTTCAATGGGGTTCTCAAAGGTTGAAAGGTAAACTACCTTTCAAATGCTTTTCTTGTGGTAGAGTTGGTCACTACACTGCTAGATGCCCTCATGTCAAAGGAAATATGTCTACAGAAGGTAATAGAAGTTATTATACTCATGATTATAGTGATTGCTTGTCCAATAGTGATGAAGATGATCAAGAAATTAAACTACTCTAGCATATGAAAATAATGCCTTAGAAATGGAAGATTTCTTTAAAGAAATCAGTCAACTTAAAATCAGTTTGGCAGAAAAGGATACAGTCATAAACACAATGAAACATCAACTCACTAAAAAAGACAAACACAATGAAGTATTAGAATGTGAAGTAGTAAGTCTAAGAAAAGAACTTGAAAACACAAAGACTCTGAATCTTAGATTTGCTAAAGGATAAAAAATGTTAGATGAAATCGGCAAAGTTCAGTGTTCGCCCATTATAAAAACTGGTTTTGGTTTTCATGAAGGTGAATCTAGCTCACAAGATGAGGTAAGGAACTCCAATGAAAAATCTGAAATACTCAACAAGGAGATAAAAAGTCAACCCCATCAACAACCAAGGAAAGAAATTCTTCAAAGAAAATCTTTTACTCCTAACTGTGGAAGTGATAGTTAGTTATTTCCTTCGATGAATAATCTTGAATGTTTTATATGTCATAATTTTGGACATGTTATAGCCAGATGCAGAAGTAGAATGGTTCAAGACCGTCACACAAAAAGATCATTAGGTTTTAGATACTTTAAGGGATATTGTTTTACTTGTAATATGTTTGGACACAAATCTATTGATTGCAATAGAAAGAATATGAAACATGTAAGATGCTATGCGTGTAAAAAGTTTGGACATAAAGTAAAGGAATGCAGGAACAAATTTCGGACACCATACCAAAAGGAGCATACATCATCACAATCCAAGGTATTGAAGAAGACAAAATTGTTATCAAAAAGTTGTGGCATAGCTCAGTTTATGGACATAACAGACCGAGGGGAAGCTGAAAGTGTAAAAGTTCAATATTCCAATTTTCATACGCAACTATTATGAAGAGAAGTTGTGTATATAAGCGAGTTAAAAGCTGCATAGTCGTGTATATGTTGTTTTGAAAAAAAGTAGAGAGACAGACTCAGGAAAAGGAGTCTGATATGGTTCAGTCACTTATCCGCTCTATTTGATGATGGTTATAATCTGTTGATGATATGTGGAAATGTGTTGGTGCTCATAAGGTGTTAAAAGTGTTGATCTATATCTTATTAATGATGATGCCTTGATGACTCTCACTGATATTTTCTATGATCAGATATGAAAATAAACAGTTGGCACAGGTTTAGGGGGAGCATATGCTTCTAATAATGCATTGTTAGCATTATGTTAAAAGATCTTTGTACTTGAAGATGCTTATATTTCTTGATCCACATAGTTGTTTTGATTCAGATGATTCTTTTGATGATGTACACATACATGCTATTGATCTTGATGTTGCTGACAGATGTTAATGGTACAGATCATATATTGTGTATGATAGTTGCTGATGGCTATCATGGTCTTGTTTAGATTATTGGTCCTTTCTATAAATGTCATCATTTGATGTAAAGGTCATGAAAATACCTAATTTGTAACCCCACTATGCATGGGAAGGATGATGTAATAATTTCTATTTCAGTCATGTATAAACATTTGGTATATACCTACTTGGTTGGGTGGATGAGTCAAAATTGGTGTATCCCCACTTGGTTGGGAGATTGATGTATGTATGAGTCATTGGTGATAGGAAGGTCATACTCACTTAGTTGAGTTATAGAGTCATGTTATTGTTTTGGAAAATATTTTTGCAGACTCTGCATGTGCTCAGGGGAACATGGACGGTTTAGTGCATCTTAGCATGAACAAAGGGGGGAGCTCGATCAGAGGATTTAGCATGTACTTAGGGGGAGCATGGACAGCATAATGTAGAATATCTTAATCCACCCTTTGCCCTTGATTTCAAAGGGGGAGAGTAACTTGGTGTTGTTGTTGCCATCAAGTCAATTGAGAGATTTCTAGAATCCTCATATTCTAGCTTTTGTATCAGTGAATAACTATTTATTTTGAAACTATAGGAATGACTGAGTGTTCCTTGCTTTTCTCTTGGCTTTTGAGTATCCTGTCTTACATTTTTTCTTTTCTTTGTTACTTTGAAACTTACCTGACTTTAAATAATTCCTGCATATATTTTAGTCTCTGGTCCAAATAATATAAACCCACATGTATTAAACTATATTAATACATAACCTGTCCCCACCTACATTAAATCACACTACTCTTTCTTACTCGACCCCACGTCAAGGTTAGGACCCCTCCATATTCAACACATGATAACCGCTAGATCTTCCCCCACCCAGATCCGACGCTTTTCGCGTCCATTGTTTTCCAACCCTTAACACCTTAGAAGTGCACAATATGGGTGGTTTTGACCTGCCATGCGTGAGACCCTAAAGTACATCGCGTCTGTTTCATGAAATACTGCCCAGCAGCCAGAAGTGGTGCAATGTAAACTGCTTACCACTCCCCACGTCATTATCACCCCTCCTTTTTCAGCGGGCGAGAACCGTGAGATCTTCCGTCTTCCAGATCCGACGCTTTTCATGTCCCTCATTGTCCTACCCTTAACAACTCAAAATCATTAGCACCCCACCTTTTCCAATGTGTGATAACTGTAAGATCATCCCCCACCCAGATACGACGCATTTCGTGTCCCTCATTGTCCGACCATTAACACCTCAGAGGCATGTTATATGGGAGGTTTTTACTAGCCACATGTTAGTCCCTCCAGTGCATCGCGTCCGTTTGAGGAAAACTACCCAATAGTCAAAAAGTGGTGCAATAAAAACCACTTACCTCTCTTGTGTCCTTCAAAACTGTCCTCTGTTTGAATTCAATTTTGTACCTTGTTAAAACACCCAACACTAATGGCCCATGCAATAAACTGATTACTTGTCGGCTCCACATTTTGTTAACCATCAAGCAGTTTCCCACTCTTTCTCTTCAGTGAAAGTCGGCCTATGCTAGAGCCTTGGTTCTATGTATTTCTATCCTTGATCATCTCTCCTTTTCTGTTAAGGAATTGGATGCCTTTCAGCTTCTTCATCATTCTTTGCCAGCATACCTTGAGCTAAAAGACATCCTTTGTTAGCCACTATATCAGCTTCCTTGTTCAAAGTTCGCAGGACATGGTAGAATGAGCAAGAAGTGAAATTTTGAGTCATCTTTCTTATTCTTTCAAGATTCTTGTTTAGAGTAGAGCTATTTAGATGGTCGCCCACGTTAAGGGTTTTAATCAATATTTTGGAGTCCCCGAAGTTTTGAAGGTTTCCCCCTTGTTCCTCTAGGCCAGCTAACACACTTTGAACAGTCCGAGAATCTCGACCTAGTTGTTGGTGCTCTGTCCTAGGCCCCAACTGAAGCTGTCCTTTTTGTGCCCATCTATGGAGAAAATTGTTCCTCTTGCCCCTAATATCCCCAGGTTTCCTATGGAGGCTCCATCGAAGAATATCGTGACTTTGCCCTGATTTTCCCACCACTTTTTTAAGTCTGCCTCAGAGATATGAAGTTGCTACTTTGGGTTGTGGTTAGGCGAGGAGTTATTCTTTTTTATGTTGGCCCATATCAGGGATTCACCTAGCCAGCTAAGCTCTTCAGGGAGTAGGGATTTTTTCAAACTTATGAGAATTGTCAAACTTATGAGGTCTATTTTCAAAAGTTTCCAACAACAGAGCTGTGGCCTTGGTTGTCACTAAGTTGGTGGATTGAAGTCTATTGTTGAAGTTGGATTCATTCCTTTCCAACCAAATTCCCCAAAAGATATATTTTGGGATTGCATTGCAGATTTTGGTCCATGCTGACTTGATATTCAGAGAGTGAGGATAGCATTATTTCCAAGTTGTGAAGAGACTAACAACTGAAGATTGCTCAGGGATTTGGCTGTTGAGCCCCATCATTGCTTGCAACCAGACCTCTTGAGAAAAGGGACAATCTATGAATATGCGATCGATCATTTCCTAAGCCTTACAGGAGAGGGCATCTGTGGGGACCACTGATTCCTCTTTTCTCTAAGTTGTCTCCACTGAGGGTCCTTTTATGCATGAGAATCTAGCAGAAGAAATTGTTTTTTGGGAGTCCAAATGGGTCCCAAACATGTTGCTAAAGCTTTGTAGTATGGATCTGATGTTGTTGTTCTTGTAGAGCTGCAAAGCCCAATCGTGCTGAGTATGCTTTGGTCTTCCCCCAAACCCACTTGTCCCTCGAATAGAGATGCATAGGAGCTAGCCTAGTGAGTTTAGACAGTAATTGATGGAGTTGATGGAGCATCCAGTCAGGGGGGTGATGGAGGGACCAATTCTCTAATGAATCCCAAGTGCATATGTTAGCAAGTTTGTGGATACCCTTTTGGATGAGCCATTTACGCAAGTCTGCTATTTTCAGTGCAAGATTTAGGGGCTGGAGGCCCATGATCTTGTCTTCCCACAGTCTAATTCTTTTCCCATTTCGTGGTATTCTGTAGAGCTCATATTTAAAGAACTTCTAGCCTTGGCTGCACAGCTTCCACAGCGTGGTTCCTTTGTGGGGAGCTCCTTCTTGCATATTCTTTATTGAGAGTCTGTGCATATATTTTTTAATTAGAACTTGACTTATAGGGTGTCTTTGATTTGAGAAGATTTTCCAAATGATCTTACCTCCCATTGCCAATTTGGCCAACCCAAGATCTCTCACCTAGAGTCCACCTTCAAATATTGGCCTTTTTACTATGTCTTAGCTCACTATGTGAAATTTTTTTTGGTTCCCCTTTCCTTCTTGCCATAGAAAATTTCAGATCAATTTTGTTAGTTTTTCGATGATCATTTTTAGAGCTACAAGGAATGAAGCTTGGTAGATAGGAAGGGATGAGAGAACTGACTTGATCAGAGTGAGCTTCTCGGCTGTGGTATGCCACTATACGCCCCAAGCAATCATTTTTGCCTTGATTTTGCTGATGATTTCCATCCAATGAGGGGCCTTACTAATACCCAAGGTTAAAGGCAAGCCAAGATACTTGAATTTTTCTTAAGAGACATAGCCAGTGAAGCCCAAGGCTTGGGCAATCCTAAGTATAGTTTGTTGGTCTACCGCCTAGCCGTACACTACACTTTTCCTCTTGTTGACCATAGCTCTAGAGATTCTGTAGAAGCTTTGGACTACTCCATTGAAGGCTCTTTCTATTTTAATGGAGGCTCCTCCCATAAGGATAGAGTCATCGGTGAACAGGGCATGATTGATAACGGTTGTTCCGAATATCATCCTGATACCAGGAAGTGACCCATTGAGCTTCTCAGCTATGATCTTTCAGTTTAGAGAGTTTTCCATCAAAATATACAGGAAGAGGGACAGAGGGCAACCTTACCTGATTCCCTTCGAAGCTTTGAAGTATTATGTTGGCCTACCATTTACTAGAGGGGTTATCCAAGGTTCTCCAATGCATGCTTTAATCAATTTTACAAATTTAGAACTGAAACCAAATGTAGAAAGAACATGGAGGAGAAAAGAGTGCCTTACTCGATCAAAGGTGTTCGCCATGTACAGTTTGATGAGCATACCTTGCTCTTTGCGTTGATGGTTGGAATGGATGATTTCCTGCACCAGTATCACATTATCCAGGATATCCCTCCCTTTAACAAACCCTCCTTTGTTGGGTGAGATGAGTTTTTCCAGCAAAGGCTTTATTCTATTTGCAAGTAACTTGGTGAGAATTTTGTAGGATGCATTACATAACGAGATTGTCCTGAATCTGTCAAATGCCTCCAAGTTGGCTTCTTTTGGAATTAGTGTTGGGAAGGTGGATTTTATGCTTCCTCCCACTTTGGCTTTTCAGAGGAAGCCTTTGATTATTTGGTACAAACAAGCTTTGATTATGTCCCAACAGATTCTATAGAATTGTATGGAGAATCCATCAGGTCTTGGGGCTTTCTCTGGTTCCATCTTCCATATGAAATTACTAATTTCATCTTTAGTGAATGGTTTCAGGAGAGTTGCATTGTCCTCCTTGTTAACCTTCCTTGGAATGTGCTTGAGGAAGTCATCAGCTTCCTCATCATCGTCCATGCCTTCTTCTTTGAGCAACAACTGCAAATGAGAGGTTTATGCCTCTTTTATCAGAGTTGTGCCTTTAAGAACAGCCTCATCTGGCAAGGTGATTTCAGCAATGTGGTTTCTAGAGAGACAGTTTCAAATTTGCTTATGGAAGAAGGTTGTATTTTTGTCTCCAAACACAAGCCAAAGATTGCGTGACTTGAGACCCAACTATTCTTCCTCCTCTCTGAATGTCTAGAGGGTTTTGATTTGGTTTTATTTCTTACTATGAATATATTCACTGGTAATGTCTTGCATATCGAGGCCCATTTGCAAATCTAGCAGTTTCTTTATGCTATGTTTTCATTGGGTAGTGGGAGAATTTGTGGGATTTTTTATCTATTGTTTCAGGGTTGTTTTGGTGATTTTTATCTTTTTTCCCACACATGGCTGGGCAATCCAAGAACATGGATAGAACATGCCTTATTCATTGTATCCAAAAACCTTTCTCTATTTTCCCATAATGGGCTAAACCAGAAGGGGATTGGCCCCAAGTTTTCTTCTTCTTCCATCAAAAGGAGGATGGGTTTATGGTCAAAATTACACTTTGGCAGATTTTTTGTGTAAATGATCATCTTTCAGAGAGAAAGGGACTCTGGGGAAGGAATATATCCAGCCTAGATTGTATGTGCTCCTCCCCTATTCTGTTATTTGTCCATGTGTACAACCCTTTTTTGGCTTAAAGTCCAATAAATCCCATTATTGAATCATGTTTTCCATTAAGGGAAGAAAGTGGTCCCTGTTGTGGTTCCTCCTCTTTTTTCCTTTGGGTCTAGGATTAGGTTGAAGCATCCCACAATAATTATATTCTTGAGGGAGTAAGCTTCCAAAAAATTGGTCAGAGTTTGCCATCAATTTTCCTTTTCTGCATATAGGAAAGGTCATAGAGATTAAAGAGAGAAAAGTTTATCTTACTTGAGAGGTGTCAGAGTTCGGTGTCAATCTAGTGTTGTGTCTAAAAGGAGCTCTTAAGCTGAAACTTGTCAGCCTCCCAGAGAGTGGTTATCCCGCCGCAAGTACCTCTAGCGCTTACCGCTTTTCCAACTTTTGTTTTCCATTTTCCTTTGCTGAGTTCCAAAAGGGCTTCGCCTTCTATTTTAGTATCTTGGAGCATGAGGATCTCGGGGAGTTCTAATTTTAGGAGGTTCTTGACTGCTTCGACTTTTGATGGATTCCCCAATCCTCTACAATTCCAAGAGACTAATCTCATTATTTACTGGCTAGGGTTGGGGCAGCACCTCCCTTGGGAGGTCTAATTGTAGTATTTCTACCGATAGGCATCTCTATGGTGGCCTGGTTGACTTGCATTTTTTGTCTCTCTGCTTCTTCTTCTCTGGCCTCTCTGTGAGTTTTCCTCCTCACGCTTTTCGATGGCCTCTAAGTTGTTTCATCTTTTGAGGATCCCGATATCTCTGGGGTCTTCTTCCTTGTCATATCTGAATAGGTTGTGGAGCTAGAGGCACCTTTTGGGGTTTCACTTTACAGAGGGATTGTTTCCTCTTGCCTTTTGTTTTCTTCCATGTTGTTCATCCTCACTATCTGCTGGATCTTCGAGTTTTTCTGGTGTGCTGATTATTTCAAAGGGGTTTGTGGGTATGTCTACTCTTGGTGGGACTGAGCTTCATTCTGCTTGGGCTTTGGGGAGGGCACCCGTCCTAGTGGACATGGCTTTCCCTTTGTTCATGTTGCTTTGCTTAATTGTTCTTGATTTCTGAACCTGAGTCCATTGAGCTCCTTTCTCCTTCTCAGCTCCATCCTCTTATTTATTTTTACAATGCTTGGCAAAATGCCCATAGCCATGGCAGTGCTGGAATTTAAATGGGAGTTGCTCATAGTCTAGCACTTGTATGTGTGTCCAGTCAGCCACCGTGAGTTTAATATCTTCAGGGAGACCTTCCTCCAGGTCTACTTCTACGTAAATTCTTGCATACGAGTATTGATCTCTTCTTTCTGCTCAGTCGATGTATTCACTGAGTTTGTTGCCTATGGCTTCTAAGGATTTAGGGTTCAACAGTGCAGAGGTAGTTGGGGAAATCACACCCAGACTAGAATAGCAAAGGGCACATCCTGAGTCGAATCAAAGTCTGGTGTCTATTGATTCAGATATAAACCCTGAGGCCCCATGAAGTATGGGCCATTTCTAAATATGATGTTCCTGTCTTCTTTTGCTTCAAATACGAATGCAAAGAAGCCTTTGCCAACAAAATGGCTTTTTATTACTTCCTTGACCAGAGATCACTAGTTCCTTTGCACCCATCCATCTACAGCTTTAGGTGAGGGCCATAAGCCTATGAACTGTACAATAAGCCCTTGTTCTACTAGGTTTAATGCCGCTTTATAGGTTTCTTTAGTCAGTAGAGCAACTGTGGGGATGGATTCCATTTTTTTGACAAACTTCTGCTAGTTTTCAATTTCTAGCCACTTATTGCAGGCCCCAACAAGATCTTGAAATGCAACTAGGTTAGGTGGAAAGGGTGGGTCCTTTTTGTGACACCCTCCTCGGGCCATGGATCTGATGCTGCGCGCAATCTTGTGGTTAACTGTGGCTCCTCTCAAGATCCCCGGGCTTCATCCTTTGTTGATGGTCTACACTCATTTTTTAATGTCGTGATGTCACTAGAATTTGGGTGGGGAGGTTATCATTAAACTTTCTCAACCACCCGAAATATCTTTCTTGACTACTAAATATTTTTATTAACATTATTATTTAACTTTAATATTAATATTATGAATAAACCTTAATATTAATGTCATTAATGACCTTAATTAGATAGTTATAAAATAATTTCCATGCATGATGATATTTATTTCAATATGTTTATGTATTGTTAACCCCAACCAAATAAAAGCTATATTAGGTTATATAGTTATTACTTTTGAAGGTTATTTAGATCACTAATGAATATCCTGATTTTTGTAAGTATCTATTTTTTAATCTTTGACCAATCACTTTTAACATATTGAAAGATATTTAAACAAAAACATTAATATAGACTTAAAATATAATTGAAAACCTTGAAATGTATCAACTCAAAATACTAATGCAAATGAATGAATGCAAAGAATTAACATAAGAAATTGAAATGAATGCATGTATTATGGAAGAACATTAACACAAATGAATTCTAATTCGTTGGCCTCATAGAGGATTTTATCATCAAGTTCGATCCACAAAAGAGAGTGAAAGAATTAATCATCTTCATCCATTGGTGTAAGGAGATTCAAGTCAAATGGACATGGCTATTTCAATGGCATTCAGTGTGGAAAAGAGTTTCTTGTCTTTGTCAGCTTCTATATTTTTAATGTTTTTCATTTAAACATTAATGTGGTTACTAATGTTTGAACCACATTGTACTAATTCTAAAATGTAATAATAGAAAATGTTAGCCCAAATGTGTTAATGAAAATTAGTGCAATAACTCGTTGAAATTCTATGAAAATAAAATGAATGCAAATTTCCATATAAATGCAATGTTCTCATGAAGTATTTTTTGATATCAATTTTCTATGTAAAATATGGAAACCTTGAAAACTTAAACTACTAAAATGTATTCACAAAAAAATTTAAGGGAACATAGTGAAATGCAATAAATGAAAAGAATAATGCTGAATTAAAACATTAACTAAAAAATTTGAGATATATTAGTGCAAAATACTAATGCAAATGAATAAACATAATTTTTTTATATATAAAACATTAAAAATGTATAAATTCATCATCTAAAAACATTAACGAAATTGAATACTACTCTTTTAGTCTCATAGAAGGTTTTATCATCAAATTCAATCCATAAAAGAGAGTAAAATAATTATCATCTTCTTTTGCAGGTGCATGGTGATTCAAATCAAATGGATGTAGCAACAATTTTTCCATTATAGTTGGTGGGGATAGCAGTTTCCTTGTGACCATTAGCTCTTTTTGGTAGGAGATTCATTTCAAAAGACTACAACAACAACTTCTTCATTTCGTACTTGCTTTGGCTATATAGTCCTCATTGGTGTGCTCACTAGCCAGTGAAGAATTTGTTTCATTGGTGCAGACCTTTTGGTAAGTTCAAATGAAGTGGTGAATCGAATAAAGTAAGATTGAAATAGATGAAAGGAAGAATGAAATTATATAGATGAACTGAAGAATGATGAAAATTGACAATTGGAAAAGGAAAAATGTGGTTATGACACCCCACTAACCCCAGACACAAATAAAGTTAGAAGGAGGTGGTTACGATGTTGACCCAATCTCCATGGTCCCATTACAGAAATGGGGTAAAAAATTTCACTCTTTTATAACTACTTTAGATCTTAAAATGGATAACATTGTTGTGATTGTCTCATTGAGACCCTTCCAAAGATATAATTTTTTCTTCGATTTGACTCTTGAAGTAAGAGGTATGACCATTTGAATCCAACACACTAAATTCCATAGGGTCATATTTAACCTCTATGTTGCACCACTTAATACCCCATGTGGTTCTATGCCACATGTTAGGCCTATGTGGAAGGAGCATCAACTAATATCAAGTTCCATTAAGGGAAGGGTCAAGGTTGGCATCTATGAAATAATTCATACTATAGGCTCCATCGAGGCTCGAACTCCTGATGTCTAACCTCCAACTTACTTCTGGAGCACAACCAATTGTCCTACCCAACTTCACTATCAGGCCCAACTACTCTGATCCCGACCTACTGGGTCCTACCTGAACTTCTTTGTGTCCCACTAGTCATTCAAGCCCAACCCAGCCAACGAGGCTGACTAGTCGAAGACCTAGTGGGTTCCACAAGTCATTCCTACCTGTTTAACAATCCATTTCATGCTTATAAATTTTTTGATTTCTTTAGGAATCACCCAGGCTCGAGGCCTTCATGGCTCGATCACTTGGTTAAAGTTGGACACTAAGAGGTCGAGAATGGGGAACCAATATCCTTTTTCTCTTATCGGCACATCATGGCCATGTAAACCAGGAATCAGTACACTTAGAAAATCAACTGCACTTTGTTGAAACTCACAGAAGTTCCTACTATCATAATCTATTGAAATGAGTATAGTTCAACCATTAATTTACTATAAAAACTACATAGAGGGTATGCATCTAAGTGCACTTCTCAGAAACAAAGGAAGCTAACCATTTCCTCCCTTGGAGTTTGGGTCATATACATAAAATGATTAATGAAATCCACATAATTACATGTTAATCGACACATTGATCAATTTAATGATAGACACAAAAAACTACCATACCTTCAAGAAATTATAAAAGGAACCAACATCCTAGTTATACACAAGAATACACATCCTTCATTAATAGTACAAGCCTGTAGCCTGTACAATAACCTGTACATACTATTTAAATATAAGAAGCATAAGTAAATAATTATTTTATACAACCAAATGAATAAGCAATTGAGATCGAAACTTTGACTCTCCACCTGACTGTAGATAAGCTACAACCACTATTAGTTGTAACTGTCACCCCCAAGCCAAATTAAAAAGATTGAGGTCAAGTGTTTTTGAGGGAAAACTTCAAACAAGAAAATAGATGAAACAAGATTTTCTCAAGTTCGCACTGCCTTCATCCACCAACTACACACACCATCATTTAGATTTTGTAGGCATAGTCACATCCATACTAGGCTACCATAGTGCAAATAGTTCTTAGGTCACATTTAGGAGAAGGGTGTCCACATTAATGAAGATTCATCAGTGGATAAGTTACTATAGGAGCATAGACACAATTTTAGTAGATAATTCATTAGTGAGAGAATGCACTAATGTTGTCATCACTTGGTGGTTCATCAACTCCCCAAGCGCCTGGGTGCTTCTCTCTTGGGAAATAGTTCATTAATCCAACGTGATAGTCTAGATCTGTCTCTTCAACTTGTCCTGACGATGAACCACACTAGTTGGTTCGAAACGCGTCGGCAAAGGTCTTTATTTATGTGATTTATGCCGAAATTCTTCTTATAACTTCCAGTTGTTCTTAAGCCTTCAGGCAAGCCACTACTCTCTATAATGTGTTCACCCAACAAGCCTTTGTGAGGATTCCTCAGTTGGTTTTTAATCTCTGCAAATCTTAACAATAATGAATTCTAGTCATTTCATTCTTTTCACTCTCACCTCCAACCTTAGGGGAATTATTCGTTTCTTACCACAACATTCTCTGCATGCTTTCTTCAAAGATTGCTCCCTCTACATATGCCTATGTGCATGTGTGAGTGAGAGAACGTGTGAATGAAGGTCCTATCCTTTGAAATAGACTAACCTATATTTCTCCATGGTTGCATACCAATCAACCTCGCAGGATAGCACAACCCATGCCGCCTTAAATATTTGTCCTCTTCTTGCTTGTTGTTAGAGCTAAAGGACACCTATGTCTGTCCTTTACTCTTTCAGTTATTTTATGTCATAGTCATCCCATTTAAAACCACTCACCTAACCATGACTCATATTTAAAAAAATAATTCCCTTAGGAAATCTCCTTCCTCAAGAAATGGAATTTGTGTTCCTCTCTCTACCATTTAAGTAATTAAAAGTATTTAGAATGAGAGAAATATTGACCAAGGGATGTCATAGTCCCCTCGCCCTTGGGGGGTGGGTGGGGGTCACTGTCTTTTTTGTTCAATAACCATATACAACAAAACATGTTTTAGACCAAACATTGTTGATTATGGAGTTTTATATACACAACCCACTTCAACTTTTACAACACATCTCATATGCACAATGGATTACCTAGCCAATTGGTAATCATTAATTCATTAATTAAACCATCTCCCAGTGGCCCCTTTTTTCAATCCTTGGTGCTTTTGAAGTGCTTGATCCAACTTGGATTTGTTCATTTTCTTTGGAGTGCTGCCTACCTCTAATTTCTAGTGTTGTTATCCTTGTACTTCTTGTTCCTTCAACGAACAATTTATGGATCATTATTTCTGGGAACACCAACAGTTTTCTTCTGATTCTAATTAGTTATGCTCATGACCTTTTAAAACCAATTTCCTTTCCTTCCCTTCTTTTCTTCCTAGCCCCTCGGGAAATCTAGTCACTCCCTTCTCTGTAGTCACACACCTTCCAAGTTTAGGCATCCCCTTCTCTACATCCGAGTCCCTTGGGTGATCCATTCCCAGATAGGGTTTCCTCACATCGGAAGAGTATCATAACTGAGGCAAGCCTGCGATTCAACATATTTATGATGATCATGGAATGCTTCATGGAAATCAATGGTCACTATTAGGTACTAGTGTCCCACAATGGCATTGTCCCTAAGATATTTTACAAGAATATTGTTACATGCTCTAGTTCCTTTTGATGCTAATTCCATTCACCGTGTTAGTTTCAGTCTTTTCAGCCTTCTTCCAATGATCAAACATGCTCTTACACAAGTGATTTCAAGGTGTCAAGGTCAAATTTTATTATTTCAGTGAGTCTTCAAGTAAAATTTGGTCACTATGCATTAGGTCTGGGGTTTGATTTTACCCTTGTCAAAGTTGTCCAAATAACATTTTATGTCACTATTCAGCTGGGTCTACCATCATTCAAAGGGTTATCATCATCATGTCAAGCTCCATTGGGTCATTTCACACCTTGTTCATGTTTCAGTTGCGCCTATGGCAAGGTTCATTTCCCTCTCCTAAGGTTTTGAAGCTAATTTCTCTTGGATGGTCAAATCATCGGAAAATCTTGTATCCTAATGTTCATACACATTTCCCTATCCATAATGTACCTTATCAAACTCTTCCCATCACTGAGATCCCCCAAATTCCTCATTTTCGCATAAACCCTAGTTTCTTACTACAACCTAGCAATTTTCTATGGTTGGGCCTATGTTTTTCCTTTTTGGACCCCTTCCCCTCACTCAATTTCTGAGATTCCACTTTCCGCTACTTCCTAACATCCCTCCATACTTCCCAAAATTTCCTCAATAATTTAGAAGCTCCATATCCCCTTCATTTCGCTTCATTCTGGCAAATCCCTTGTCCCACACATCGGGATATGTTTCACTCAAATGATGTTTCTAAGCAATGGAAGATGAATTTGGAAAAACTGAGACTTTTTTTTTTTGACAACAGACAAGGAAAGAAAAAAATCCTTCACTTTTTACACAGGTGTCATGGTTTCCAAGAAATGTCAAAAATACAATTGTCTCGGGAGAACTGATGCACCTCTAGAGAGACCTCGGGAAAATCAAGTTTTCTCCTAGCTCGGTTGGCCAAATGAATTGCTTGATGATCCAAACGATAACTAGATACCAATAAATTTCCAATGAGCTATCATGAGCTCAATTTGGAGTCGAGGAAGGCATTCAAAAGTTGACTTTAATAGCACTCTTCCTTTAGGCAGTCTCATTTGGCACAGTTCGACCAGTCTTGGGAGATTTGCTTTTTGACAGAGCAAATGAACTCCAAATTGCAAAGTTTTAGTTGGGTTGGAACGTAGACACATAGATATTTCCAATGAGCTATCCTAAGCTCAATTTGGGGTTGATTAAGGCATTCAAACATTGAACGCAACAACACTCTGCCTTGAGGCAACCTCATTTGCCACAGTTCGACCAGTGTTGGGAGATTTGATTATGACAGGGAAAATGAACTCCAAATCGAAAAATTTTGGTGGGGTTGGAAGTAGACAAGACAGGATTTCCAACGAGCTATCTTGCTCTAAATTTGGACACCAAGAAGGCCTCCAAACATCACCTGGAAAAGAGCACGACGCACAGGAGGAGGAGCGTGGCGGTTTTATAAATATTTTCACTCCATATGGTCAATTATACAAGTGGCAAAGGAAGGCAAAGGGTCACCCAAGCCATTTTTCATGTTTGTAACACTACACCTGTAGCTGATGTTTGGCTCTCCACCTTCATTTTGTGACCCTTGGTCGTTCTATCTCTTCATAGCACATTCTATATATTGTATGCAAACCATTTGCAAAGCAAGTTGGTTGGTTGGCTTGTAACTTCTGGGAGATTGTGGGAAAGAAACTTTGTTTCTGCATTGTATATTTTTACAGAGAATTAATGAAAGGTAGCAGCTCTGATTCATGAGATTCATGTGGTTGTGAGTGTAGCAAATGTGCCTCTTATGTTTCATATGTATCTTGTTATGTTTCATAGTTCATTTCATGTTCATTTCTGGTGAAATGTTTCAAGTGACATCAGGTAGAATTCAATTCTATTGCTCTACCTGTGGGAAAATTTCATGTGTAGTGTTTCATTCTTCTGTTGAAAATGATTCATGTTGTCCATTCCCTTTTCACCTTCTTAATCAATCTCTCCATTTCTTTGTTATGTTCCATAGTTTCATTTTGTATCCATTTCTGGTGAAATTTTTCGAGTGAGATCAGGTAGAATTCAATTCTATTGCTCTACCTGTGGGAAAATTTCATGTACAATGTTCATTCTTCTGTTGAAAAGAGAATTCATGTCACCCATGCCCTTTTCACCTTCTTAATCAAGCTTTCCATTCCGCCATATTTTAAAATTAAATTGCTATGCTTTCATCCTACCTTACCTCACGAAATAATCTGTGCCTTCATGTTAAGTTCTATGTTCATTGAGGTCTAGTGGTCCCATAACATCCCAAAAACACAATCATTCTTAAAAATCACTCCTTATTTTCATTTTCGCTTACTAGCCTAAGGTAAATAGTTCATTGTAAGTCATCTCAGGCCATTTCATTTACTTATTCACTGAGTGTGACTCGGAGAGAGCCCTCTCCTGTTCTAGTAGGGCTAGCTACCAGACTGAGCATGGTTTGTGGTTACCCTAAATTTTGCCTTATTTCAGCCTGAGGTGGATTTAGGTGCTAACACACCGTGTTGCCAAATCCAACCACCCAATTTGGGAAATTCCATGCTTTCCTACATCATAGCACATATATTTCCATTAGGCTCATCATGAGGAATTTCAATAAATTTGAATAATACCTCATTAGCATCTTGTCCATGAAATGAAACTCATGATTTTATTTTGTATCCTATTAAGGAAAATCATGTTATATCACATACCCAATCATTAGAAATCATCCTATCAATTTATGTTCATATTTTAGAAATTCAAGAAATGAAATGGAATATTAATATTCATGTTGAATTTCTCTTTGCTTTCTTCTTCACACATATTGGATTAGTTTCCAAATTGGTAAGCATCCAATGACCTTTTCTTTTCTTGTACACACATTAGATCAATTTCCACACTTAGCAAGCATCCAATTCCTTCTCTTCTCTTTGATCACGTACACACATTGGATCGATTTCCAAACCATCTAGAACCCATTGCCTTCTCTTATCTTATACCATGTATGCACACTGGATTGATTTCCAAACCTAACAAGCACCCAGTTCCTTCTTTTATCTTCTCTTCGATTTCCAATTTACTAAGTCATTCGTTAGCCCCAAGGTGAGTACTTAGCAGGAGATAAATAGAAATAATTCCACTCACTACCCCGCAAACATGGGCACTACCAAACCAGGTAATCACTACCAACCCAGGTAATCTTATGTCAATAGAAATATAGGTGTATCCCACACCTTCATAGGCCCAAGAAACCCCCATTCTAGGTAGTCTTCCTATCCTAATAAACACAGGCTTATAAATTCCCATACCTTCCTGTCCTAATAACATTATACAACACAAGGACCTAGACAATCCCATACATTCCTATTAAAAAACATTACAGAACATTCACGTATACACAATGTACCATAACACATACACATACAAAAATGATATAATACAAGAAATACACATGTACAACACAACACATACATAATACACATGGCACAGTATGATATGTATACAACAATGTTGAAAATCTAGAGATTGCCATATTTTTCTACAGACACTAGGTAACATTGCTTGTAGTGTCTTTCCCACACTTTCGCCACATGTAGCCATAATCCAAATCCAGAAATTGTGGTTTCTTTAATTATCCATGCTTCTCCTAGCATGCCACAACTCACACTGCTTTCATTCTGCTAATATATCCTTCAACATTTCTTATTCATAGTATAAATATGGGCATAATATAAAAATCATCTTCTCGTGATATTAAAATCATAGAACATCTAGGGCTACATTTTCCCACTTGATTCCTCATAAAACTGGGAACCCTTTTATGCCATTCACATATGCATTAAATAAATTGAAACAATCATTCTTCCACAAGAATGACCCCCTGAAAACCCTGTCACATAAGATGACATTTTCACATATATACGCTCATTAGCATGATCATGTATACAGTACATAATTACATGTGTAATTAGAGTTAAGGTTAAGATAAATTCCTTTGTGCCATTTCACTGTCCATAGTTCCCATGGGCCCAACTAGCCCATTTGTTGTCATATTACTATTCAATTACTCAAGGATATAGTGAATATTGACTTATGTCAATTAAAACTAGGGTTGGATAGCTCCCTGCATATAAGCAAAGTATGCATTAGTCAAGGGGATTCCTTTTCCAAACCCCCATCCCCTTTCCTCTTCCTTTCACTTTGTTGTTAGCGTTATGCTTCCAACTTTTATTTTTTGTTCCTAATGTTTGCACAGTTACATTCCAACCATGCACATTTCTTAATTTATGCATGTGGTCACGTTTAAGAGTAACACTCCTAGGTATTTCAATGATGGACTGTTTCAACCCATCTGCTCAATATCGACATGTTTTTTTCCATGCCTATCATGCACTTACCATTCTTGAACTTCCTCATTTCTGTCATGTGTAGGCCTTTCTCAAGTCGTATTCTCTCCTGGGTTTAATGCAACTTGCTTACTAGAGCTCCATGGCTTCCCCGAGCCCCAAGAATAACATTTCAAAGGAAAAAGTTACAAAAGAACGTAAGGAAAACCATACAAAAAGGGAAATCACAACCACGATCACAAAATAAAATCTCAACAAAATACCATGGCCATGAACAAATGTACAATCAAAATGATATCAATCCATGAAGTCAATTTAAATCCATATCACATAAGTGTTAAAATAAAATAGTCCCCAAAAATTTAATCCCCATGAGTCCAATACTCATGGAACTTCCAACTGTCATACAAGTCAGCATATATATATATATATTATATATATATATTATTATATATATATATATAATATATATATATATATAAATATATATATATATTATATATATAGTATATATTATATATATTATTAATATATATATATATATATATATATTATATTATTATAATATATATTCACACACGCCAAAATCAGTTTGAGACTTATTTTCAAGGTTATCAACGACATTGAAGTATTGCATTCCCTAATAGTTCACGAGGAATATTCTCATCACACGTGTATATATCAAGGATATTGAGGGAATTCCCCCTTCTCTTTTGCAACATCTTGCATCGTTGATTCATGTCCCTATCGCTAGCTAGGGCATTTTTCTTTCTTTTTCTATCTAAGGGGACAATCTCTTCTCATATGGTTTTCTTGACAATGCCAACAGGGAAATATCCTCTTCTCATATTCAACCTCACAAGGCCTCTTTCTTCCAGCACAATTTCCCTCTATTGAGGAAAAAGCCTAATTGGCAATTCCTACAACCATTTTTGTAACTTTGAGTTCATATGGGCCATCCTTTGTTGCTTCCCAACAAGCTCCAAAATTTATCCCTTGAAGATATTCAGTTCGGCCTTCAAGCTCTTAAGCTTAGCCTTCAATTTCTTGAAGGTTATTGTTCCTTGATCGGATTGGTCCATCTTCCATTGTTCCCTACCATGATATAAGCTTTAATTTGTTTCCACATAGAGTTAGTTGTTATTTTATTAATGGAATAATATGAATAGATATACCAGTTCCAATTTCACCATGCTAGGCCAACCACAATACCTGCAGTTGTTCTCATATCCTCAATTTTTTAATAGTCACATGTCTCAAACCAAGACACCATTAGCAACTGCATTACCTTGATTTCAAATTTCACAATTACATATACATTCATGTGAGTAGGTTAACTCTCCTTCTCTTACATGTTTTAGAAATCGGTCTTGAATTATGTCCATTAGCAATAATTTAAAGCCAACCATCATTATTGATTTTCAATATTAGCTTCTTCTTTTTTGTGCTGAAACCTACAATAACCATTGTGTTTGGTCTCTTTACTAGGGCCAGCTATCATGGCGTCCACAATTTCAAAGTTCAGTTAATTTGAAAACACATGTCATGTCAATATCTTTCATTATATATATTATATATAATATATATATATAATATATTAATATATATAAGATATATATTAGAATATATTATATATTATTAAATATAGATATATATATAGATAAAATATATAACATTTATTATAATATAATTCACATTATGAATGTTCAAGCCATGCATGCAATAAACTCATTACCATTCCATCACAATGTTACACTCAACATTTACTTGCACAAATAAATGATCAATATGCAAGCCTTGATCATAGTTCCATAACCAAAACCTTCACAAGCAACACATGGATTTCCCCAAAATCCCTCGCATTGTAGGAGAATTCACATGTCAATTCCTCCCAAGTGTTTAAGAATACACCACTTAAATAATCATGTACAAGCCATGTAGTTGGTTCTTCATAACTATAGACATAAACAACATCCATGGTCAATGCAATAGACCATCCTAACCTTCAAGATGTCAAAAGAAAACACATGTGGTACCATGCATTTTCCAATAAAATAAATAATACAAGATAATCCTTAGAAGCCACATAAAAATCATAATCAAATTCTATAAATGGCATACAACCTTATCCATTTTCAATTATGACAATTAGAGATAGAACCCCACCTTATCTCCAAAGGTCCAGGCACTGAATCCGCCTCTCTTTTAAGTTGTAACATTGCACCAGTTTATCCCCAAGGTATAGGGTTGAAGCTTTGTCTACAATTCTTATGTGATAGATCCCATCCAATCTAAGTGTTAAACCTGGAAGCTCTCATACCCCTTTGTAAAATACCCCCTACTAACCCCATCCCCAACTATGGGTAGAAGGAGGTGGTTACGATGTTGACCCAATATCCATGGTCCTGTTATGGGAATGGGGTAAAAATTTCACTATTCTCTAACTACTTTAGAAGTTAAAACGTATAAGATCGTTATGTCTGTTTTGTCCAAACCTTTTTAACGGTATAATTTTTTCCTCAATCCAAAGCTTGGATCAAGAGGTATGGCCATTTGAACCCGACACACTAAATTCCATCGTGTCATATATAACCTCCACATGGCATCCAGGTCATACCCCTCACAGTGCCTACACAGTGTTATTCTACATGGCATGCTTACTTGAAAATCGTATCACCCAACCTCAAGTTCCATCTGGGGGAGGGCTGGGGTCGACCTCTTTATAGGAATTCATAGTGCACGCTCCATCAGGGCTCGACTTCGTGACCTATGATCTCCCACTTACTTATGGGGACTAACCATTGGTCTTGCCTAACTATGCTACCAGGCCTAACTAGTTCGATCACCTTGACTTAGCGGGTGCTAGCTAACCTTCTTTGGGTTCCCATCAGTCTTTTAGGCTCGACCTAGCCAAAAAGGCTGACTAGCCCAACCTTCAACCTATTAGGTCTTGCTAGTCATTCTGACTTATTCTATAAGTTATTTTATACTTAGAAATTTTCTGATCTCTCTGGGAATCACCTAGGACCGAGGCCTTCACAACTTGACAACCTAGTTAAACTTAGACATCAAGAGGTCAGGAATGGAGAAATAAGATCCTTTGCCTCTTATCAATGCATCATGGCCATGGAAACCACAAATCAACACAGTCAAAACATGAGTTGCACTTCAATGAAACTCATAGAAATTCCTTCTCTTATAATCCGCTCAAACGAGTACAATTTTTCCATTAATTTACTAGTAAAAATACATAGAGGGTGTGCATCTAAGTTCACTTCTTAGAAACACAAGAATCTAAGCATTTCCTACCTTGGAATATGGTTCATATACACAAAAATATTAATGAGATGAATAGAATTTCATGCTAACCAACACATTCATGAAGTTGATAATGTAGACACAAAAAATTGCCATCTCTTCAAGAAATCATGTAGGGAATCAACATCCCACTTACACACAAGAATCCACATCCCTCATTAATAGTATAAGAATGAATATTTTACAATAAATGGTACATACTATTTAGATTTAAGAAGCATAATTAAATACTTATCCTCTACAACCGAATTAACAACAAACTAAGATTAGGACTTTGGCTATCCTCATAACCATAGAAAAGCTACAACCATTATTACTTGTAGTTGTCAACGCCAAGCCAGATTCAAAACCTTGAGGTGGAGTACTTCCGAGGGAAAACTTAAAGCAATAAAACAACAGAAACAAGATTTTCTCAAGGCCACACTGCCTTCCTCCACCAGCTGCAAATGCCATCATTTAGTCTTTCCAGGCATAATAACTTCCATACCAGGATAACTCAGTGCAAAGAGTTTTTAGATCTCTTTCAGGAGAACGGTGTCAACATTATGGAAGATTCATCAGTGGATAAGTTGTTGTATGAGAATAGAATCCATTTTACCAGGTAATTCATTAGAGAGACCATGGACTAGTGTTTTCATCACATGGTGGTTCATCATCTCCCCAAGTGCCTGGATGCTTCTCTCCTGGATAGTATTTCACCAATCCACAATATTCCAATGATTGTTTAGCCTTTAGGAAAGCCACTACTCTCTATAATGTGTTCACCCAACAAGGCTCTATGAATATTCTTCAACTAGTTTTTAATCTCTCTGAAGTTTAACATCAATAAATTTTGGTTGTTTCCTTATTTGTGTTGTCATTAGAGAAATTGAGGTAAAAAATGGGCCTCAAAACAAAAATGTACAACCAAAATCAAATTTATAAGAACTAGTAGGACTCAAGATAATGATTTTAGCCATGGGTGATGATTCACCATGTTTGAAGTAAAAAAGTAAAAATAATAAAAAAAACTATTTTTTCAACTTATTTCCCTACTGTTTTACTCACATTTTGAGTGGGAGCACTCGTTGAATGCATAATTTAATTCCTCATTCAAAGAGTACCCATGTTCCAAACTTTCAATGGACCTTGTTATACGAAAAATGAGAAATACATGGAAAAACATTATAGTAATCATGTTTTTCATGTATTTCTCATTCCTCGTGTAGCAAGATCCATCAAAAGTATGCAACATGGGAAATCCTTGGATGAGGAATTAGATTTTTCATCCGACAAGTTCTCCCTCTTAAAATTTGAGTAAAACTATAAGGATATAAGTTGAAAATAATGAGTTGGAAAAGTAGTTTTTTCTTTTTCCCTCTAAAATTTGATGATGTAATTTATTTTATTTTATTATTTCCACTATTGTTTTATAATATTCGTTAGGAGGAAAATTTTATACCTCAAAATTTCTCTAATTCACATCCAACCTTAAAGGAATTATTATTTTATTACCACAAAATTCTCTGCATGCTTTCTTCCACTACTTCTACATGCCCTTGAGAGAGGTTATTCTCTGTGTATATGCCTGTGTCGATGTGTGAGTGAGATAGCACATTAATGAAAGTCCTCTCCTTCCAAATAGACTAATTGTATATCATTCTCCACGATTGCACACCAGTCATCCTCCCAAGATAGCGCAACCCATGCTTCCTTCAATATTTTGTTCTATTCTTGCTTATTGTTGGAGCTAAAGGACACCTGGGCCTATCCTTTCCTCTCTCAGTTAATTTATGGTACCAACAACCCATTTAAGACCACTCATCAAAATGTTGAAAATGCAACAAGAAAATCCTAATTTATTTTTTTCCTTGAGTTAAATTGGGAATAAAATTGTAATTTCACATCTTATAAAAACTTGTATTAGTTAACTAAGTTAATTTGACTTAGTTGGTTGAGTTAATTCAAGTTGAGGTTCTAACTAGGGTCATGTAGAGTGTCTCCTACATTATAGGAGCCATGTTTGAGTTTATTTTGAGTTGTAATTAATTAATTCAAATAAATTGAATTAAAATGAGTTAAACATTAGGGAATTTTAAGGTCTAAAATGGGCCTCCTAAGGAAATTGTAAAATAATAGTGGAAATAATAAACTAAGATTAGATTACATCATCAAATTTGAAAAAAAAAAAAAAACCAACTATTTTTTCAACTCTTATTTTCAACTTATCTCCTGATGGGTTTACTCAAATTTCGAGCGACAACACTCGTTGGATGAAAAATTTGATTCCTCATCCAAGGAGTACCCATGTTGCATACTTCTGATGGAATCTACTACACAAAAAATGAGAAATACATGAAAAACATGATTGCAAAAAAGTTTTTTCATGTATTACTCATTTTTCGTGTGGCATGGTCCATCAAATGTATGTAACATGGGTATTCCTTGGATGACAAATTAAATTTTATATCCAATGAGTACTCCCACTCGAAATTAGAGTAAAACGTCAGGGACATAAGTTGAAAATGCGAGTTGAAAAGTAGTTTTATTGTTTTATTATTTCTTAATCTTTTTACTATTTTACTCCAAAAATGGTGAATCATCCCCCATGGTTGACATCATCATCCTGAATCCTATTGGTTCTTATAAACTTTATTTTGGTTGTATAGTTTTCCTAGGAGGCCCATTTTAAACCTCAAAATTCCCATAATTCTAGTTCCAATTGTTGGAGGAACAAGTGGGAGGTATAGTAGTGTGGTGTTGCCTGAAGTGGAGTGTGGTGTTGCCTACAGTGGTCAACCCTTAGACTGAAGATCCATTCATAATTAACTCATGCATGTGAGATATGAGAAAGACCCAGTATAGGCGGCGCATGCAGTCAGAGGAATCTCTATGAGGATTACACAATTCCAATTGAGGAATTTCCCTAACTAATAGGGGGAGAATTCTTTGAGAAATAATGCAAGGAAATAAGGACTTAGGCAAGAAAAAAATTGGTTAACTATTAGCCAAGGCTTGTCCGGAAAGTAATGATACATATAGAGATAGTGCATATGTTGCTCAGGAAATCATTGTATAATGTGTTGATTTAATTCTTTCTATTGTATGCTTCGTGAATTCACAATCATTTAATTGTTTCCATTGATGACTAGAGTAGATTCAAGTCTATTGTTTTAGCATATTAGAATTAGAATTTTGAGTCTACAAGGAATTTCTACATGGTATTAGATCATAAATCACTCTAGAAGAGGAAAATACAAGTTTGTCTTTTGCAGGTGAAATCAAATTTATAGTATCATACTTCAGAGCTAGTAGGATGTTGTTCCATAGATTGTGACTCGAATATGCCCTTGAGGGTAGTTCAAACTATATTATTTGGAATAATAGGATGGAAGTAGTGTTGGAAGACAATGGGCTTAATGAATTCATAGCCAAAAAGATTCCTAAGCCTCTAGCAGCCGCTGCTCAAGTTCTGGCAGAGTGGAGAAGATGTGTAGCAAAAGTGAGAAGGATTATCCTAAAAGTATTTCAAGATCATATTTTCTCGAACCTCCATGATAAGTATACTCAATATATGATGTGGAAGGCATTGAAAAGAATATTTCAAAATAGTAGGGACCACATGAAGCTGGTACTGAAGGACAAGCTTTGAAAAATCAAGATGGAGAAGGGTGACACCATACCAAATTACTTAACCAAGTTCACCAAATATCGAGATGAGTTTGGAAGTGTTGGTGTGGCAGTTGTTGAAGACAATCTGGTCAACCTAGCACTTATAGGCCTTTCTAAGAGTTGACACAACTACCAAAACTCAATAAATTGGAGGGAGAAGCTACTAGAATGAGAGTGTTTGTGGTATGACTTAGTGCAAGAAGAGATTCGAAGGAACACCAGAGATGGATCCTCATCCAAGCATGATGACGAGGAGAACAATGCCTTAGATGGAAAGGAAAATAAAGGGAAAGGGAAGTAATACCATTCGTAATCAGATTCCAGTCAGGGAAGCCAGAAGAAGGACATGTCAAAGAGTAAATATTTTCTATGTCATGAGCTGGGAGACTATGCCATGAAGTGTCCACACAGGAAGTTTGATAAGAAGCCCTTAGGAGAAGAGTCATGTGAAGCTCTTGCTTCACAGAACAAGCTAGATTTCACCCTCATCGCTTGCATGGTGACATTAGTGACAGGTAATATGTGGTATCTGGATAGTGGAGCCTCATTCCATATGACCGCCAAAAAATAGTTCTTCATTAACTTGGAGGAGAAGTACCTCCAGATACACATTGAAATGGGAGATGATGGGATATATAGCGTAGCCGAAATTGTTACTATCCATTTTCAGAGGGAGTCTGGTTCTCCTCTCACATTAAAATATGTCATGTATGTTACAGGTTTGAAGAAGAATTTGGTTCCAGTTGCCATGTTGGAGGACTGTGGCTACGATGTGATATTTAGCACAATAAATGATTTCCTTCATCACATAGCCTCAGGACAAGTAAAGAGGATTATGGATCAGGTGAAGAACCTCTACAGAATTATATGTAGAAGATTGTGTTGCTTCCATAACAAAAGAAGAGAAGGTTCTAAGCCGAGACATCGATGCATTGTGGCATAGAATATTAGGTCACTTGCGCCACAAAACTTTGAAGATCATGCAACAAATTTCTACAAGACTTCCCAAGGGTACACTAGAGCAGAGAGACACATGTAAAGGTTGTACATTGGGGAAGTACACCAAAGATACCTTTCATGATAAAGACAATCGAGTGTAAGTGATTCTTGAAAGAGTTCACTCAAATGTGTGGACTATTCTCGACAACCTCCACGTCCAACCATAGGAATTATGTAATATTTGTAGATGTTTTTTCTCGTAAGTGTTGGATTTTGTTCATGCAGAAAAACGATTAGACATTCGCTAAATTTTGTGAAGTTAAAGCAATTCTAGAGAAAGACACTTGCAAGAAAGTTAGAGATATCAGGAGAGATAACAGTGGAGAATATGTGTCAAATCAATTAAAGAACGTTTTTTCATCAAAAGGCATTCGATGTGAGTTAATAGAAACCCATAACCCACAATAGAATGGGGTGGAAAAAAGGAAGAATAAAAGTATTGTGGGAGCTACACAAACAATGTTACATGATTAGGTCCCATCGTTGCACTTGTGGGCTGAAGCATGTAACACAACTGTATATGTGCAGAATAGGATTCCTCATGAGATTTTCAAGATGAGTACATAAGAAGAAGAATTTTCAAGTAAGAAACTAGATATGTAACACTTCATGATATTTGGTTCATCGGTCTAATGTCATGTTACCAAGGATGCAAGGAAAAAGATAGAACCAATAGCTGAGTTGGGAATATTTGCGGGGTACACTAACACACCTCACAATGGTCGGGTGTACCTCACACCACTCAACATTAGTCTATTTGCCAGTTAGACTAACTACAACTAGTTCAACTAAGTCAAACTGAACACAACTCCATCAACTCCTGATCCAACTCCACAGAACTCAATCACTAAAGTCCTAACTGAAGTCCTCCATGCAATAGCTCAATTTAACCCATAGGAAGCATGTATTTCCTTCTATCAGCTACATGTGCCGCATCCGTAGCTCGAACTGAGGTGCTCCAAGAGAATAAGATAATGTTTATAGTCCAAATATTATTAAGAGCTAATAATATTCGTCTGTTCTATTTTTAGATTGGCAGTCTAAAGATAGACTCTGCCCATATTTCTAAAAATAGAGGTCCATCTATTTTTACCAACTTGACCAACCATCCACAAATACCATACTGCAACTCATAGACCATGATCCATATGTCTAAAAATAGACTTTGCGCCAGAAATGACCAGTGGGACCACTTAGTGAAGGCGACTTCTTTTCACTAAGCTCCATCATCTTATTGCATTTTCAACAGGATAAAATACTATGGAATAATTCTTAGCTCATATCAATCAAGCCATATTCGTATCACAATCATATCTTAGGAGAGGTGAACATAGTGGAGGCTTATATCAACCATTAATGTAGAAGCTCGAATTAGCCATCGAAAGCTTTATAATGACTTGCATTAATCTTTGTAATGCCAAAAAGTTAACTTGAATTGTCTAATAGACCTTCACATGTTATTTCAATAGGAATACTTTGGATTGTAAATCTCAGATGTGTCTTGAATCACTTGTTAAGATCATTTCATATAAGTGTCTTAGATTACTTCAGATAGAGACTACTCAGACCTTCTTCTTACAGTCTTCATAAAGGTAATCACATCAATTTGTAACATATCTGCTACTTCTTGCAGACTTCATATTCTTTTGAAGGAGAGTTGTAGCCTTTCTTTTTGGCCAACAATAAGCGATCTTCAATCTACCTTCTTCAACCAACCTTAGCTCTGATACCATGTTGGAGAATCAAGTAGGGAAACTATTTAAACAATTCTCATTTTCCTTAATAATTGTTTGTGAAATTTAGTTAGCTTCTTATTGTTCTTTATTTGATTCTTTTCATCAAACAATTATAAGGAGCATAAACCATGAAAAACAATGGACACAAAATATATCCTCTAAGCCAGGGAAAAATCCCTGCAAAGGGAAAACCCATAAATAACTTCTTCTCTTCTTATAGAATGAATTCAAATAAGGAATCTAAGTCCCAAAGACCAAAGTCAAGACATCCTCCAAGCACCAAGTCAACCCTTCAAATAAGATAATGTCTACCATAGTCAACAAAGGTCAGTCACTTTAAAGTTTGCTCCAATCAAAGTTTCGACCCTCTATTCAGGTCTACAACTTTGGCCTGCAACTCTCGGTCCTGCAGCATGCATAAAAACCCTAGGCTTTCACACATGTGAGTAGAGAAAGGTCATATTTCCATGTTTTCTTCGTTTTCTTTGACTTCTTATTTTTTTTACTTTTGTTCTAGTTTCAATTCTTGTTCAACTGTAGGTCGAACTCATGTAGTCTAATGATTATTATAGTCCAAGGAGGTCGAAGTCTCCCCTATATATACCTTTCTCAAATGCCGAATTAGCCCTCTTCTAAGGCCAATTTTCACTAGTAGGGTTGACTTGGTCTTGGAGGTTTTTTGACTTTCTAAACTCAAAAATAAATTCTTTTACATGTTACAACTTGCCCAAATAGATTTTATACAAATTATATTGACTATCTTAACTCATGACAATTATTCTTATGACTTGACAAAGCCTAGGAACATAAAATTCCACCCAATCACTGAATTGACAAAATTTTTACAATTAATTATATAAATTTACTTATTTTTTCTTTTATTTTAATAATTTTTAAAATATTTATTAATGAAATTTGAATATTTGATTTATATCCTTTATTTGAAAATGAAACAACTTTTACCATACATACTTTATCAATCCCTATCATAAATATATAATAATATTAAAATCCATTTAACATGATAAATTTTATTATTTTAATATTATTTCACACAGTTTAGTTTCCAAAATAATAATATATTATAATATTTATATATATTTTTACCAATGTAAAACCTCGTCGTCCGATAGGCCGAGCCAAAATCCAAAAGCCCTTATCAAGAGAAAATAATAGATATATTTCTGACGTGCCACATGTGACTTGTGTAAAACGCTCAAGGACAAGTTAAAATGTTAAAACAATGATTTAAAATTATCGTTTTTAGTTATAAATCTTGATTCAAACAGAAAGGTCTTAGAACTTGCGAGGGAGCACTTCATTTTTTTCATTCATTTTTAAATATTTATGGTATTATTTATTCGTCGAAGGTGTTTTTATATCGACCCCGCTGTATGAATCCACGTTGACTTTTATTTTCTTAATATATCGAAGTACTTTAATGCGGAAAATGTTTGTTTTGGATGACATTGATTTGAAATAATCCAGACATCACATGCTCAAACAAATTAGTTTCTTAGAGTGGTATAAAATGCTCAATTCTTAAATATGGTATTAAAGTAGTTTCTTTATGATTTATGTATAATTTAAAAGGAGATGCAAAGTTTTTAGTTGACTTATGAGTGTATGATATAGAAAGAAAAATGCAAAATCCTCAATTCCCTAGAATTCTAATCATCTATGGTAAAATTAAAGGGAAGGGAATTTATGCTTATATTTGAGTTATAAAGTAAAAATTGTTTTTGTGATTTTAAAAATTAAAATAATTTTAGTATTTGAAAATAGTGAAGACATATGTTACTAGTTATGTTTGAAAGTGGATACAATTTTTTTGAATTACAATCCATTATAATAAATTTAAGTTGTAAAGTTTATTTTTGTTTTTCATGGTTTAAATTTATTTAAATATTTAATAGGGGAGGGGTTAATATTATACCGAAAGATGGGTTAGGGTTTTTAATTTGGATTTTTATTTTTTCCACTTTCTTTAATACCTTTGTTTTCCACAATGCAACTGTAAATAAAATTCAAAAACCCATGAAATCCATTATTTTGACAAACCATGTTAATTTATTATAAGTGTCCACACACAATGTCACAACCACTTAATTTGTAGTTGTTAGAACATGCATATTCAATGATAGTGAGACAATCTATGGATGTGATAAGAATTTAGATCAAGAAATAGGGAGAACCTACAAGCGAGTTCAGGCTTGTGGGCAATAATAAGGAGAGAAATTATTGACATTGATAAGCAGAGAACTTGTATACAATTATATTTAGATATTCATAGGAGTGTGGAATCATTTATAAAGAGAATTTACAGCTATATGAGTTTGTTATAAAGTCATTTTTAACGTGAATAGTAGATTTTGGATTGTTTTGAAAATTTATTAGATATAAATAAACTGTTTTATTGTTATATATTATATATTAATATAATATATATATATTTATATATTATATATTTCAAATAAATAATAAACACATAATAAAAAAAATTAAGAATAAATTTTTTTTCCTCTGGACAAAAATAAATTATAATGTTAGCCTCCTTCTCAAGCTAGAAATCCGAATTATCTAAACAAAATTTAGATATACTAATTAAGTACTTGGTTCAACCGTTTGAAAAACCATGTTTGCTTGGGAATTGTATGTTCTATACCAAAATTATTATAAGTTTATTTCATATATATGTAATATGAGATTTCAAGGAGGTTTGTTACAAGTTTCTCTGATATAATTATATAATTGTAATATGGGATTTCAAGAAGGTTAGTGGTGATTTACAACAAATTCAAAGTTTCTTCTTAATTTATTTATTTTTAACATGTAAAAAGTATTTTTAAATTTTATTTATTAATATGAAATAAATAATTTTAAAATGTTAATTTTTAAGTACAAGATGAATGTATTATTAAAGTTAATTTTTATTTTTTTAAATAGAATAAATATTAAATATTATATAAAAATACATATTCGATTTTTTTTGTAAATGGTCAAATAAATAATTTTTCTATTAATATCAAATTAAATTTTTAAAATGTAAATTTTTTAACAACACTCAAACCATCATTATAGTTTATTTTTATCTTTTAAAATAAAATAATATTCACTATTATGAAAAAATACTAATTTTATTTTGAGGTTGTGAAACATAGATGAATTTGATTAGTCTTTAAAACATTGGAGATAGAATTAAATGAAGTTGCTCAACAAAACATATAATAATAGAACATAGTTTTTAATAATAATTTATATCAAGAAACATATTGTGCATATTTACATGTATTTTATTTGCATTGAAATTTATCTCATAATTAGAACAACAAATTTAAGGGAAAAGCTAATATTTGGTCAGCCATGGTCAAATATTGTCAACCATCATCAACCATGTTTTATGAAATTAGTCATGGTCAACCATGGTCCAACGTCACATTATGACAAATATTGTCTCAATATGATAATCATGGTCAACCATGGCCAATCATGGAGAATCGTGGTCAACCACATTTTATAAAATCAACATGGAATCCATAGTCAATCATCGTTAACCATGGTCAAATTTCATTGTCATAGAGATTGTGTTGATATGAAAATCAACCATGGTCCAACATCGCATTATGGAAATGATTGTCTCAATATGAAAATCAACCATGGTAAACCATGTTTATTTTAGTGTTTATAATATTTATCTTCAGGTTTATATACCTTGGGTTTGTAATATTAGTCCCTTGGGTTTAATATTATTCCATTCAATTCATAATCCCTTGAGGTTTTAGTATTAATCCTTTGTATTTCTTATTCCGTTGTTTTTTTCTTGTTGTATATATACCTTTGGTTTATAATATTGATTCCTTGGGTTAAATATTATTCCCTTGGGGTTTTGGTATTAATTCCTTGGGTTTATAATATGAATCCCTTTTGTTTATTAATCTAAGGGTTCAACCATAGTTGAGCATGGTCAAATGTTTCATTAGGAAAAATATTGGCTCAAGATGAAAACCAACCATGGTCAACCATGTTTTTTTAGTTTTTTTAGTATTTATCTTAGGGTTATATATCTTTGGTTTGTAAGATTGATCCCTTAGGTTTAATGTTATTCTCTTGGGTTCATAATCCCTTGGGGTTTTGGTATTGATCCCTTGGGTTTATAATATCAATCCCTTGGGTTTAAGGGTTCAACCATGGTTGAGCATGGTCCAATGTTGCATTGTGACAAAGAATGTACGAATATGAAAATCAACCAAGGTCAACCATGTTTATTTAAGTGTTTATAATATTTATCTTATGGTTTACATAACTTTGTTTTATATAATTCTCATGGTTTTATAATCCCTTAAGTTTTTATTTTTAATCCCTTGGGTTTATAATAATAATCATGTTCAACCACGGTCAACCATGGTACAATGCCGCATTGTGACAAATATTGTGTCAATATGAAAATCAACCATGGTCAACCATGGTACAGCATCACATTGTGAAAAATATTGTTTCAATATGAAAATCAACCATGGCCAATCATGTTCCAATGTCGCATTGTAACAAAGGTTGTATCCATATGAAAATCAATTATGATCAATCATAGTCAACCATGTCCTAACATCGTATTGTGATAATTATTGTCTCTACATAGAAATCAACCATTGTCAACCATGTTTAATTTAGGGTTTATAATATCTATATACCTTGGTTTTATAATATTAAGCCCTTAAGTTTAATATTCTTCCCTTGGGTTCATAATCCCCTGGACTTATATTATCAATCATGGTCAATAATGTTTTATAGAATCAATCATGGTGCACCATGATCCAACATCACATTGTGAGAAAGATTGTCTCGATATGAAATTCATCATGGTCAAGCATATTCAACCATGGCCCAATGTTGCATTGTGACAAAGATTCATATTCATATCCCTTAGGTTTATTCGATTTTTGTATTAATCCCTTGGGTTTATAATACCAATCCATTGGGTTTATTATTCTAAGGTTTCATATTCATAGGGTTTAATATTATTCTCTTAAGTTTATAATATCAATCCCTTGGAGTTATTAATCTAAGGGTCCATTGGGAAAATTTTAAGAACCCCCCTAAATTTACATGTATAATAAATGGCAAATCTCCATGGTATATAGGAAAAATGGAAGGCGATTTTATCAATAATATGATATGTATGTATAATTTTTTTGCGAATCTCTCACCAGGCATGGCGAATATTTTACTCAATTATAAAGTCTTGTGTTTATTGAATGCACAAATGAAATCATTGCATTTCTTTAAAATATCTTTTGAAATCAAAATTACCGAAATTACATATCGATAACCTAGTGGGTGTAAGATAAAATTCACCCGTGCCATTCACAGAAAACATGAGAAAAAACCTAATACTATATATAAAACCAAGAAAAATTCAAATTCATCACTTCTAGGGACCTCATAACCACCCTGCTAATACACAAGTATGTTCCTGTTTGCAATTACAAAAATTACCCAAATTACAATCTGTTTACTCCACTTCTAGGGACCTCGTAACCACCCTGCCAATACACAAGTATGTTCCGTTTGCAATTAGAAAAATTACCCAAATTACAATCTGTTTACTCCAGCATATGTTGGAAAGTTATAGAAGGATGACTAGTGCAATCAATCCATTCCTTTTAGCCCTGGATTTGTTTTAGTTTAAAACATAAGTATACAAATATACTTGTCCAATTTCTATGCTTTAACCATTCACCTTAAGATGTTTTTACAATATAATTTCCTAAGTCTATTTAATATCTTCATTATCATAAAAACCAACCTATATCCATCTTAACTCCACATCTACCACTCTTAGGGGGATGAAATCTATTTATCCCTCTGAGCACTTGGTAGACCCAGAATTAAGATGGATCTAAGATAGAATTTCCCCTTTAAATAGTCTATGCTCACATGAATACCATGGGTCAATACCATGGGTTATCATAAACCTGGAGCTTAAAATTACTATTAGTAATTTATAAAAATTAATAAAATTAATAGTTGATTTTTATTTTAACCAAGCTAAAATGTTTAAACATACATTAAATTACAGCATCCATTTTTACTCGGATCAAATATTTTTTCACTCTATGTTAGCTTGCATATCATGATATTTGATACCTCTGGGGGTTAGTAGATCCAGAGTAAAGATGGATCTATCCTGATTTAATTCCCCCATTTAAATAGGCTACATTCCAGGGGAATACCATGGGTCAATACCATGTGCCATTTTGGTGAATACCATGGGTCAATACCATGTGCCATTTTTATTTTTATTAATACTAATATTAGGGTTAATAATGTTTTTTGGCATGGTATTAATAACAATCTAGTCCATGGTATTTGTCCCATAGTATTTTGCCCATAGGTTTCACCTAAATATAACACATTTTTTGAGTGTTCGTAAATATAAGGTGACTTATGGAGTAAATATAAAAAAATGTTTTATTTATTTACCATACGTCTAGTTTTTTATATTTTTATTTATTTACCATACCTTTTGAGTAAGTATAAAAAGACGTTTTATTTATTTACCATACCTCCACTTTAATTATATTTTTATTTGTTTACACCATTGCATGTATATAAGGTGACTTATGGAGTAAATAAAAAAATGTTTTATTTATTTACCATACCTCTCATTTATTTATATTTTTTTTAATTTACCATACCTCTTTTATAAATATGGTATTTGGCCCATAGGATTCACTTAAATAAAACCTATTCTTGAAAATAGGTGAATGGAAGGTTGTAACTCCTAATTTCAAGGGCTAAATTTACTTTTTTTACCCTCTCCCTTAAAATAAGGTGGGCTATTTGAGGTGATTTGTGAAAATGTACTATTATACAAAATATTCGCCCACTAAAAATTTAAAACCCCTTAATTTCGCCAAAGGGCGAACATTCGCCCCTAAAATCACCCCTAGGTCCATATTACAAGGATTTAATATTATTCCTTTGGGTTTAATATTAATCCCTCGGGTTTTTAGTTTTAATCCGTTGGGTTTATTATTCCCTTGGGTTTATAATATCAATCATGGTAAACCATGGTTAATTATGGTCAACCACGTCAACCATCATCAACCATGTTTTATGAAATTAATCTTGGTCAATGATGATCCAACATCGCATTACAACAAATATTGTCTCAATATGATAATCATGGTCAACCATTCTCAACCACGGTTAATTATGGACAATATTGGTCAACCATGATCAACCATGTTTTATAAAATCAAACATGGTCATCCACGGTCATTCATGGTCAACCATGCTCGAATGTCGCATTGTCACAAAGATTATGTTGATACTAAAATCAACCATGGTTAAGCATGGCCAACCATGGTCCAATGTCACATTGTGAAAATGATTTTATCAATATGAAAATCAGCCATGGTAAACCATTCTTATTTTAGTTTTTATAATATTTATCTTAGGGTTTATATACCTTGGGTTTGTAGTATTAGTCCCTTTGGTTCATAAGCCCTTGGGGTTTTAGTATTAATCCCTTAGGTTTATAATATAAATCCCTTGGTTTTGTAATATCAATCATGGTCAACCATGGTCAATCATAGCCAACCATGGTCAACTACTGTTGAATGTCGCATTTTGACAATGATTGTCTCAATATGGAAATCAACCATGGTCAACCATGTTTATTTTATGGTTTATAGTATTTATCTTAGGGTTTATATACCTTGGGTTTATTACTCCCTTGAGTTTATTATATCAATCCCTTGGGTTTATTAATCTAAGGGTTCTTATTCCTAGGGCTTAGTATTATTCCCTTGAGTTTATAATCCCTTGGATTTTTAGTATTAATCCCTCAGGTTTATAATATCAATCACGGTCAACCATGGTCAAGTGTCTCATTATGACAATGATTTTCTAAATATGAAAATAAACCATGGTCAACCATGGTCCAATGTCACATTGTAAAAAAGATTGGCTCGATATCAAAACCAATCATGGTCAACCATGGTCCAACATTGTGTTGTGACAAGGATTATCTCAATATGGAAATCAACCATGGTTACCGATGTTTATTTTAGGGTTTATAATATTTCTCTTAGGGTTTATATACATTGAGTTTATAAATTTTATCCCTTGGGTTTATTAATCTAAGGGTTCATATTCTTAGGGTTTAATATTATTCCCTTAGATTTATAATCCCTTGGTTTTTTAGTATTAATCCCTAGGGTTTATTATTCCCTTGGGTTTATAATATTAATCACAGTCAACCATGGTCCAACATTGCATTGTGATGAATATTGTCTCAATATGAGAATCAACAATTATCAACCATGGTCAAATGTCCCATTGTGATAAGGAATACCTCGATTTGAAAATCAATCATGTTCAAGCATACTCAACAATGGTCCAATGTCACATTATGATAAGGATTGTCTCAATATGAAAATAAACCATGGTCAACCATGTTTATATTAGTGTTTATAATATTTATCTTAGGGTTTATATACCTTGGGTTTATATTATTAGTCCCTTGGGTTTAATATTATTCAATCATCGTCAATCATGGTCAACCATGTTTTATAAAATCATTCGTGGTTAACCATAGTTATTATGGTCAACCATGGTCCAACATCACATTGTGACAAATATTGTCTCAATATGAAAATCAATCAATGTGTCAACCATGGTCCAACATCTCATTATGACAAATATTGTCTCAATATCATAATCATCGTCAACCATGGTCAAGCATGGTCAATCATGGTCAACCTTGGTCAACCATGGTTAATCATGTTTTATAAAATCAAACATGGTCAACCATGGCTGAATGTCACATTGTCACAAAGATTGTGTTCATATGAAAATCTACCATGGGTGAGTATGGTCAACCATGGTCCATTATTGCATTGTGATAAGGATTGTCCCAATATGAAAATCAACCATGGTTAACCATGTTTATTTTAGCGTTTATAATATTTATCTTAGAGTTTATATACATTGGGTTTATAATATTAGTTCCTTGGGTTTAATGTTATTCCCTTGGGTTCATAATCCCTTAGGGTTTTAGTATCAATCCCTTGGGTTTATAATATCAATTATGGTAAACCATGGTTGAATGTCACATTGTGACAATGATTGTCTCAATATGAAAATAAAAAATCAACCATGGTAAACCATAGTCCAATGTCGCATGGTGACAAATATTGTCTTGATATGAAAATAAATCATGGTCAAGCATGGTCCAACATCACATTGTGGCAAATTGTCTCAATATGGAAATCAACCATGGTCAACCATGTTTATTTTAGGGTTTATAATATTTATATTAAGGTTTATAATTTTTATCCCTTTTGGTTTATAATATCAATCCCTTTGGTTTATGAATCTAAGGGTTTATATTCCCAGGATTTAATAATATTCCCTTAGATTTATAATCCCTTGGGTTTTTAGTATTAGTCCCTAGGGTTTATTATTCCCTTTGGTTTATAATATCAATCATGGTCAACAATCTCTTATAAAATCAAATATGGTCATCCATTGTTAATAATGGTCAACCATGGTTGAACATCACATTCTGACAAAGATTGTCTTAATATGAAAATTAACTATGGTTATGCATGGTCCAAAGACGCATTGTGGCAATGATTGCCTCAATATAGAAATCAACCATGGTCCACCATGTTTATTTTAGGATTTATAATATTTATCTTAGAGTTTATATACCTTGGGTTTATAATATTAGTCCCTTGGGTTTAATATTATTCCCATGGGTTCATAATCCCTTGGGGTTTTAATATTAATCCCTTGGTTTAATGTCTTTGTACTTTTAATTTTTTTGTGTGCTTCCACGTGCCCAAAGGCATCCCTACAAGTTCCATAGATCAATTTAATGCTTGTGAATGTAACGGGGATCATCTAATACAAGATCAATAGTTGCAACACAACATAGTCCCTACCTCTACTGGTAATTAATTTATTAAGGCAATGCAGTGTCCATGCTTTGTCATTATTCAAGAATGCTCCATTTCCGCAATCATTTCCACAATTTATGGTTCTTCCTACTTCTGCACATCTGCATTGTGCATAATGAAACCCGCCTCTGCCCTCCACATCTCTACATTTCACATAATTAAAGCCACCTTGATGTAGGGTTACCCTTGCTTACACCCACAATATGAATTTACAGTGCATAAGCACATTAGTCCCAGGAATTAACTTTCTAAGGAGTCCAATCTTCATTTACTAACATTTTATGCCCCTTTCATGGTCTCAAGCGGAATGATTTATAGACTAATAAAGTATAACCCTTAACTCACCTTTTCCTTTATATCAAAACTTAGTCACCCCTTATAAACTTTAGTTTAAGCTTTATCCATGCTTTAGGCTTTCATAGCATTATTGCCGCATATATATAACAAACCCCTCTTTAACCTTTGGTAAATGCAGACTTAACCACCAAATCTTCAATTGACGCTTTATTTCTATTATACATAGAAATACACATAAACAGCATAAACTCACCTTTTCCTCCTTTTTAAAGCCTTTGTATAGTTTCCGAGGTACACCTTTATCGCAATTGGGTATCGGATCCTCCGTAGGTCCCATTAATACACACCTCGTCCGCATCTGACATGCAATTAAACTGTCAGACTTCAAATATAAAAAACATGCCCATATAACCCTGTCGTGTCCACTTCATATCGCTTGTTGCATTTCTGTTCTGATCTTAGCATTACACAGAAACACATAGAACCCCGCTCCAATGCTTAGGGCCAGAAGTCAAATGGAATTGAGTCTGCCTTTATAAACTTTCAGGTCTGCACCTTTCAACAATTTCTGAAGCACTGCTCTTTCCTTCCTATGATCTCCGATCTAATCAGGATAGTAGATCTGGATTCCGATCCAACAATAGTGATTAAATCGCTATCGCTATTGCCATATTTAAAAGGGTCATTCCAATAGCTCTGATTAAATCTTGACCATTGATATGGAAATCAATCCAACCGTCAAGATCCTTCCCCATTCCAAAAGTCACTTGACAGTCTTCCACCATTGATCTACACTTATTAGATCCAAAGTCCATGATGACTTTGGATAGACAGCAAGCACAAAGAATAACCACTCGAAAAAATGGTTTTCCCTCTCTCCTTCGCTGCTATGTGTCACTCGACTAGTGGGATCGGGTGTTCACTCCTCAATACCACTTACCACTTCTCACTCATCCAAAATACCACTTGTGTGTTTAAACCTCCTTTCTTTGTTAAAATTCATCAATGCGATATTTCATCACTACCCCATGCAACATGATCTGGACCATTGATCTATAAGATCCAACGGTTGCTGTGTATTAGCACCTCACTTCTTTGTTCATCCCTTTCATTTGGTGTCTATGTTGTTTCTTCAATTTTTCTCTATGGTTCAGGTTCCTTCAAAAGGTTCTGGGTCTTCTGCTATTTTGTTGCACAGTCTTCGTCCTGAGCTTAACTTCACGTGCTCCTTTGATTGATGTCACTTCAAAACATTTCTTGATCCTTCAAGTGGATTCAATGATCCATTATGATTCCTCTGAATCACTCTTCTGCTCTGCGTAGTTCTACAGAACTCTGCCTACAACCTTTATTACAGAACCTACGAGTTCACACATAAATCAATCAATACATACTTATTTCACAAATTACACAATTCCTGAATGAACCTCTATATATATAAATATGAACAACTGATTACATGTCAAGACTCTCTGTCTCTCAAGCTAGATCTTCAATATCAATGGCCTCCTCCTTTGACTCTTCCCATAGGCTTACATTTATACTAGAAAGGTTCTATTGAAGTAATTCTGGTTCAAACCCTTAATCTACTGAATTGACTCATAAATGTCGTTTCTAGTTCCTCAAATCATGAAACAACCTTAAGAGTTATAATTGACTTCTAACTCTGTTTTCATTATTAACCACTCATGTTCTCCTTAATTCGAGAAGATTTACAACATCCTCACAACATCTAATTAATTCTTATCCTACTCACTCAAAAGCCTAAATATTACATTAATTCATCACATAAGAATCCAAATTCCTTAAAATGCATCACCCCCTATGTCTATTAAAATACAATGATTTTCTCTTGGGTTGAATTCTCCAACTCCCAATGTAGAAAATATTCATGATCTCCTGATCATGTGTTTTCATGTGTTGATAAAAACCTCCAGGGTCCCAAACTTTAGTTTGTAGCTACCCAAATGTCTTGTACCTTTGTTGTTGTTGTCTTTTGTTTCATCTTCCTCTCCTTGTCAATCATGTTCAAGTTCTGATTAATCATCCTTCCCGCTACTATCATTTTCCTCCATATGGACTGCTTCATCATTAACTGCCATAACTCTTCAATCTCCATCTCTAGCATCGCTAGTCCATATTATGCCATTCATTGTTACCTCTTTCTCTCTACTTCAGGTTGTTGATACTGTCCACTAACTCTTCAAATTGTTGTTGGTTATTTTCACCTTGTAGTTGTTGGTTTACTTTTTCTCCTGCTCCAACATTTTCTTCCCTTGATATTGTTGTAGTTACTACTCTAGGTACCACTGTAGATATTGCTTCCACCTAAACGTCTTGAATATCTTTAAGGATATCTCCCTCTGCAACATCTAATTTCTGCATTGAATTATACCTTTCCAGCATTCTCTCTAGCAATTGAGCATCTTTGTTCCATGGATTAAATTCTTCCACAAAATCTTCTTCTTTCATCTTTATTTGGGTGCTCATCTGTTCCAAATTTTATCCATCATCTGCAACTAAACCTACATTCACAAAGCATTTGTTAAAATAAAAAACATAAGGCTTCAGTGCCTTATTTTCCTTTGGCAACAATTTAGTTTGCTGCTTTGTTTCTTTCTCCTCTGTTAGTACATCAGTACGTTGTTTTGAATTCTCAAAAGAATTCATGAGACTGTCAATTAGCCTCTCCTCCATATCATCTATTTCAATGATGCCCCCCTACTTTTGTTCATAGTAGTGAGCTTCTTCTTCCTTAGCATGTTGTTGGTTAACTCTTCTTTGAAATTGTTTGATTCTTACTGCCTCCCTTTCATCCTTAACCTCTTGTTTTTCAAGAACCTCCATATCATCTTCAAACAATCTCTGTCCTTCCCCAATGACATTCATTGGATCACTTCTTTGGGACAACATTCTTTAGTTTTCATTGCAATAAGACTGCCATCTTCCTCTTATATAACGGCTCTAACATTATGTTGCCTACTCTGAGGTGACTCTTTTGTTTCCCTCTGGCTTTGAGATCTTGCCATTTCAGTCTTGATCTGAACATATTTCAGATTCTGCTCCTTCTCTTTGACAAACTCTAAAGTTTGTTCATCCTCCTGTGATGTACCTGCAATCATCCATAAGTTATTAATTTTAAAACCATAAGACCTAGTGGTCTTACTCGACTCTTCAATCATCACATTTCCTTACTGCTCTCTCGAGGCACAAAAATTTATGACCTCCTGGTCATATGCTTCTCCTTATCCTTAGCAATTCTACCCACTTCTCAGTGGAACTTCCTTCATGATCATCTGTGAGTTGCAACCAACCTCTGCAGTAACAATATTCTTCTGCTACACGATACCTCACCAAGCTCTCCTCACTTAGTCTTTTGGCATCCTCCTAGTTCTCTCCTCTGGAACCAATTGAGCGCTGCTTGCTCTAAGTTGTTGCAAGTCTTCTCACCTTCTACTACTACTATCTACACGACAGTAAAGACCATAAACTCATCATACTTCCATACCTCAACAACTGTACCTCTTCTCCTTCTGTTTGCACTCTTCTCCTTCTCATAGGAAATCATTTCCCTTAAACATTTCCCTACTCTGATACCACTAATGATGTAGGGTTACCCCCGCTTACACCCATAGTATGCATTTACAATGCATAAGCACATTAGTCCCAGGAATTTAACTCTCTAAGGAGTCTAATCGTCATTTACTAAGGTTTTAGCCCTGTTTTATGGTCTCAAGCGGAATGATTTATAGACTAATAAAGTATAACCCTTAACTCACCTTTTCCTTTATATCGGAACTCAATCACCCCTTATAAACTTTATTTTAGGCCTTATCCACGCTTTAGGCTTTCATAGAATTATTGCCGCATATATATAATAAACCCCTCTTTAACCTTTGGTAAATTCGGACTTAACCACCAAACCTTCAATCGACGCTTTATTTCTATTATACATAGAAATACACATAAATGACATAAACTTACCTTTTCCACCATTTTAAATCCTTTGCACAGTTTCCAAGATACGCCTTTATCGCAAATGGGTATCGACTCCTCTGTAGGTTCCATTAATACACACCTCCTCTGCATCTGGCATGCGATTAAACTGTCAAACTTCAAATATAACAAAAGCGCCCATATAACCTTGTCGGGTCCACTTCATATCACTTGTTGCATTTCCCCTCCGATCTGTACATTACATAGAAAACACACGAAACCCTACTCCAACACTTAGGGCGAGAACTCAAATGGAATTGAGTTCACCTCTATAAACTTTCGGGTCCGGGCCTTCAACCATTTCCAAAGCGCTTCTCTTTCCTTCCTTTAATCTTCGATCAAACTACAACCGTAGATCTATCTTCCAATCTGATTGTAGTGATTAAATTGCTATCGCTATTGCCATATTTAAAAGGGTCGCTTCAACCTTGTTCCAATAGCTCTGATTAAATCTTGACCATTGATATGGAAATTGATCCAACGGTCGAGATCCTTCCTCATTCCAAAAGTTACTTAATGGTCTTCCACCATTGATCTACACTTAGCAGATCCAACGGTCCATGATGACTTCAGATAGACAACAGACACAAAGAATAACCACCTGAAAAAGTGGTTTTCCCTCTCTCCCTCAATTCTATGTGTCTCTTGGCTAGTGGGATCGGGTGTTCACTCCTCAATACCACTTACCACTTATCAGTCATCCGAAATACCATTTGTGTGTTTAAACTACCTTTCTTTGTTAAAATTCACCGATGCGATATTTCAACACTACCCCATGTGACATGATCTAGACCATTGATCTATAAGATCCAACAGTTTTTGTGTACTAGCACCTCACTTCTTTGTTTGTCCCTTTCACTTGGTTTCTATGTTGTTTCTTCAATTTTTCTCTATGGTTTGGGTTCCTTCAAAATGTTATGGGTCTTCTGCTATTTTGCTATGCTCTCTTCCTCATGAGCTTAAATTCACATGCTCCTTTGATCGATGTCACTTCAGAGCATTTCTTGATCCTTCAAGTGGATTCAATGATCCATTATGATTCCTCTGAATCACTCTTCTACTTTGCATAGTTCTACAGAACTCTACCTGCAACCTTTGTTACAGAACCTACGAGTTCACGCATAAATCAATCATTACATACTTATTTCACACATTACACAGTTCCCGAATGAACCTCTATATGTATAAATATGAACAAATGATTACATGTTGAGACTCTCTATCTCTCAAGCCAGATCTTCGATATCAATGGCCTCCTCCTTTGACTCTGCCCATAGGCTTACATTTATACCAGAAACGTTTTGTTGAACTAATTATGGTTCAAACCCTTAATCTACTAAATAGACTCCTAAATATCCTCACTAGCTCCTCAAATCATGAAATAGCCTTAAGAGTTATAATTGACTTCTACCTCTCTTGTCATTATTAACCGCTCATGTTCTCCTTAATTCGAGAGCATTTACAACATCCTCATAACATCTAACTAGTTCTTATCCTACTCACTTAAAAGCCTAAATATTACATTAATTCATCACTTAGGAATCCAACTTCCTTAAAACACATGAACCCCTATGTCTACTAAAATACAATGATTTTCTCTTGAGCTGAATGCTCTGCATCACACCTCCACATGCCACACTTTGCAAAATGAAAGCCATCTTTGCACTAATTGATTGGTTAAGGTTATGCCTCTTTGTGCAGGGTCCTCAATCCACTGTTATTTCCACTTCAACACTTTAATGTACCATTATTTTTGTAATTTGTTGTTATTTCACATATATTTCCTTCATGGCTATGTATGTCACATAATGACAACCATCTTCGCATAGTTTCATCTACATTTATGTACTTTCGCAAAATTTCCACAATGTCACAATAAAATCTTTATCTAGATGTTCGCATTTCAAATGTGCACATTTCTACAATCTACAATTTTTTCATTATTTGAGAATGGTCACATTTCTGCAGTCTACTGTTATTTTTGTGTCCGCACCCCAATTCCTTCTCTTCTTCCGCACCTTCACACAATGATATTGGATGAGGAAGAGACATCAACTTTAATCATTGTGACCAATTTAAAGTTCAATGGGATTTCATCTGAATGAGCACGTGTTGGAGAGATCTTATAATTTGCAAGTTTAAAGAGTAAGTTGAAAATTGTATCTTCTCTACAAATGCTTCAAATTCTTGTCAGTCACTGATTGTTCCTTAATCATGTCAGCAAATTGATAGCTATCAAAAGAGGTGATAAATTGTGCAGTCGATAGCTACCAAAAGATGCAACAGATTGCGAAAACAATTATGGAAATAGAAAACGTTGACCTCGCACAAAGAGGTAGGAAATGAAATAGTGGAAGAAGCTTTCATTATGTGGAGTGAAAATCTTTCCTTATATACATAGTACTCTAGATCCTACATATCACCTCAATCTCTCACAATGAAATCCACTTTTGCATAGAATTCCTCCGCATCTCCGTATCTCTCTTATTAAATTCATCTTCACATAGCTTCATCTAGACTTCCACACTCCACAATGAAAGCTTGATCGACATCTCCACATTTTGAATTTTTGGATTTTCGACAACTAGAAAAATGACAACTTAGTAGAGCACGTAGAAAAGCACTTTGGAAAAAAACATTTGTAATAAGCCCCGTCAAGAACTAATCAAGTATGCATTGACAAAGTGCATGTCAAAATATGCATGATGAGCACCTAACAAATTCAACTATGAATATGTTAGTTGTTAAAATTTTGTTAGGTTCTCTATGCTATTTTGGATTTATGGTCATGAAAGCTTCATAGAACTTAGATTTATTTGGGAATTTGTGAATTTAACACTTATGATCTAACAATAAATGAAATGTGTTTTTAATTTTTTATTTGTGCAGGAGAACAAGTGTGCGTAATAACAAACACAATATTTCTGTCACAATGTTCTGCACTTCACATTCTCCCTCCACACAGTTTTCCCACACACCATATTTCTGCATAATACTAGTTTTTAAATAATTGAAGCCTCTAAAACTGTGCATTAGGTCAAAACACATTAACACATCTCTCAAAGTGAAGGTTGTTGAGACAAACAACTCCATTACTGTGCAGAGCTTACAATGAAAAATTTCATTGTGTGTAGGAAGCTTCGTATGTACTCTGCATTTAGTATGAGGCTCTTCACATAATCAAATGCACTAAATGCTAAATTCTACACTTCCACACTGTGTGTTATTAAGGCTATGTCTAATTATTAATAGAATAATTAGTGCGATTTTACACACATTACTATTATAGGGGCCAAACACAAGCATGTTGTCCATATCATTTGTACACATCAACATATATACTGATAGGACCAAGGATTACCAATAAACATTAGTGTTTATAACATATTATATTACACAATCTTTGTAATGATAATAGGTAATGTCCAAGCTATTGAAGGAATCCAGTACCAGAGCATGCGAGAAAGGAAAAGTGTGTATGATAGTCATATATGGAAAAATGTGTCGAGACAAAAATGTTTGCGAAGATGTTGTAACTTGCAGTGATGGATATTGACTACGATGCAGACAACCCTACACTTAGCATTTAATAATATACTCAGGATTAGTATGCAAAATCACATCATTGCTCAAGTGTTTAATAACATTTACTCTCGTGCATTGTGTAATGATTACTAGATGCAAACATATCAATAAAATCATATATATCGATATTTTAAAATAGTATTTCCAACATTTATTTAGTGATCGACATGTAATCTACACATTATTTGAGTGCTTAGTAACATTTAATATTTGTAACCAATTCAAGAGCATGCACAGGTCTCCATAGGCAACATCCATCTGATAGCAAATTGAAACGATGTGTGGATCTCCTTCGTACAATTCCATTCACATATTTCTCCTACAAAATGGAAACTTCTCTTCATCTTCACATGCCACACATGTATAATGATTATTTGTCACAAACATATCAAGAATATCATATATATCGATATTATAAAATAGTATTTCTGACATTCTTTTGGCGAATCAATGCATAATCAGCACACTTGTTAGCAAGTCAAAAATATGCATATGGCTCTACAACCAATATCCATTATAGTAGATTGAAATGATATTCTTTACACACTTCCACACATTTTCTCATTTCTTGGTAACATTTTGACAATTACTAGATATAAAAGAATAACCAATATGTAATCAGGATATATAAAAACCTAATTAAGGCTTAATTCTATAATTAACAAATATCATTTTAGATATTAATGGGAAGTACTATTGAAATCATAAGCATTTGTAGTAATGATAAAATCATTATATATTTAGAGCTTATGCGAATTCAAACCTATTCGTGTTACAGATCTGTCATGTTTTCACATTACTTAGAGTAAGAAGTTGTGATGGGTTCCTCTTGTCCAAAGGTTGTCGAGGTTAGAATGAATAAAAGAACACAAATGAATGAGATATTAACAATTGTTCATAATCTAGAAATGAAATGGAGGAAAAAGTTGAAGTATTATTGTTTCAATATTAGAGAAAGAAACTGATCTGAAATGGGGCACCAAAGGCTTCTTGTCAACTTACATGAACCTACCCCACTCCAAAGCTTATATATTCCCCCAAGATCTATCTTATGCTTGATAAATGCAGAATTAAATAACTTGAAAGAGGTGTATGTTTGTGTTTGTTTTTAACTGTTTTTGTTTTCTGAGTTCATTTGCTTATGTTGAAATAAAACTCAAATAACAGTAAATAAAAACAGCAAATAAGAAAACACATGAGACAACAATGTAATATGGAGTTCACCCTGATATCTTGGGCTACGTCTCCTTGAGCTCTAATCAACTCGACTAGGCTCTTTGGGATTGTGGCTTAAATTCTTTTACAAGCTCTAAGCTTAACTCCATTGGTTTACACAGAAACAATGGGTTTAGAAATACCATCTTATCCCATTGGTTTTCCATACTCTACAGACAGATCTAGGTTTCTCCGGACTTGATTCCTTCAATCAGTGCTCTGAGCTTCTTGAGAATCTGGCTTCTCTAACTCCCTCAGAATTTTGTATTGTCTCTGGAATCCTTCTTCTGTCTTCAACACTCTTTAGACACCAGCAACAAATTTATCAATTCGATCTCTTTGCTATTCTCTTGGCTCTGGCTCTGGCTCTGGCTCTCGACTCTATCTCTGGCTCTCACTCTGGCCCTAGCTCTGGTTTTGGCTCTTGGCTCTCGCTCTGGCTCTAGATCTTGCTCTAGCTCTTGGCTCTTACGAGCTTCTGGGTTCACTTGACATCTAAGTGACCCTCTGTCAATTGAGCTCTCTGGTTTCATTCGAACTCCAAGTGATTCTAAAACTCCAAGCTCTATGCGCTGCCTCTCAATCGTGCTCTCTGGCTTTTGTGAGGCCTCCTTTCAGCTCTGTAGCTTCCTGTCCATTTCTCTGTGCATGATCATTCCTTTGTCTCTTTGATTGGCCCTCTGGCTTCTGGCTCTATGGCTCTACGCGACACAAACACATCATTGTTACAAAATGCCCGCTTGCAGTGTGGCACAATGATCACGGGCAGTTACAAAGGAATTAGGGCCTTTCTTCAGGTGAAAACCTGAAAATGGAACAAAATTCCAATACACAGAGATATATCAGAAATACACTATCAGGCACAAAATCCTAGATTTCAAAATCTATTAAATCGCACTCATAATCGCTATAAGGTCCGCCTTTAATCATCATATCGCATCGCATAGGTGGGAGGTCAAAAAACCTCAATACACGGGAATACATTGAAAATCCCGAATTCCTAGATTTCAAAACTTATGAAATCGGGTGTATAATTCCATCGCGTCCACCCGTTATCAACATATCGTAATCAAATGCCGAATCACATGTAATGACCCTTTGTATCGGGGATCCATCGATTGTTGGATTGCTGATCACCCATATCAAATCTTGACCGTTGATCCTACTCATTGATCTGACATTTGGCGTGCGATTACACATTGGCCCATCGCTTTATTGCATATCACAATATCACTATCGCAATGGCCCCAGGGGTCTTCCCTTTGGTTATGCTGATCATCGATCTGCCAATTTCCGATATCACACCTCGCGTATCGCATCGGTGAGGTCTATGCCTCTACTCCTCCGATCACTAATTATCACAATTGCTTCATCACATTGATCACATATCGCATATCATTCTGCCTAGGGTCCCAATATCAGGTGAAGGCCTACCTCCGATGCGATAAGTCAGAGGTCGCAATCGAGGGTACTTCCGCCTTTTCTTTAAGTTCTACCCTTTGCTTTTTCCAATGTGATTTCTTCAATGAGCCTTTTAGGCCATTTTTATAAGAACTTTCCTCCTTTTCTAAGGATAAGGGGAAATCTTCGTTTTGTGATAATTTATGCATCCGAAGTCCATTTTAGCCCATTCAAGTTGTAGTCGATTCAAAATGAAAATATCTATGAAATGGGACTATTTCCAAGAGCAGCCCTTGACTTTCATTTTCCTCTGTGAGGAACACTTTAGACTTAGATGTTTATTCTAGATCCATTTTGGATCACACCTCCCCACTAAAATAACTTTTGGTCTCCAAAAGACTAACATACTGATCTGAATAGTAAATGAGAGTAGCAACACACTATTCTTTTAGCCTCCATACACTTGCCTTGCGTAGTGCCTCCGAACCAAAGGATTTGACCACTTTCCTTGCTGGATGTGCTAGTCCTCTTGGGAAGAACTGTCTTCCTCCTTGACTTCCTGCAGAAATTCTAATGAGGAGGCTATAGAAGGTAGTTTGAACTTCTCTAACTTGATCATTGATCCAATGTGGCTCAAACCAATGTGAAGTTACATCTACTTCACAAAATTTTCATTTTTACCAGTTTGACATGTTGTTAACAACAATAGAAATACAAACAACAACTGGATGGCCTAAATTCCTGCTTCAACAAAAGAAACTGATTTCACATTTTCTGAACACCTCCATGTCTTTACATCTGCATACAAATGATTGACTAGATAACAAGCCAATAAAACATGCCTTTAAAACAATTGACCCTTCAAGTCCAGCATGTCTTTACATCGTTTCTACATGCTTTTCCAAATTTGAAACAATTCATCATTATCTCCATCTTGGAAACCAAATCAACTTTTCTCAAGTCAATATTGCATTACATGCATGCCAAAGCAATCATCCCTTCAAGTTAATTACACATACATGTTCAAATACAAGGAAATCATCAACATCCCTATGTTCATGCATATCATGCTTATGCATGCATTTCATCATTCAACTTTTGCTTAAGTACACTGCACATTTGAAGCTGAAATGAAATATATTGTTGTGGAAACAAAGTGAGTCTCCTACTCAACTTTTTCCATTCACCTTCTTGGTAAAATCTTGCAACTTGCATCCCATTAACAAAGAAATGCAAATAGATGCATTATAGACATGCAATCTTAATTGGATAAGAACTCTAACCATTTCTTACCAATCCATTTCAAAGGTGCTTCCTTTGTCTGTACATCAACATCAACATGTGAATCATCCTTAAATACATTAATCATCGAAAATTCCTTTCCATGTTTGCCATTTTCTCTTTCCACCTTCTTCAAGTTTCGTGGAAGCATTATTGCATTCAAAGTCCAACACCTTTCAGAGAGATGTCCTTGCTTATGGCAGTAAGTGCAACACATTTTCATCCTCTTGATAACATGATTTACCTTGTCCAATGGACCTTTGGCTTCTTGCTTCCTTTCTTTCAAAAGTTTCCTGTATGTGGCCATTCTCTTCCAACATCTAGAAACATTATGGCTATTCAAACCACAAAAGGAACATGCAATTATTTTCCCATACTTATATGGAAATTTACCATGCTAAACATAATCAAAAGTAATATGGTTAAAACCATATTTATACCTTTTCTCTTTCACCTTTATTGCCTTCATGTGGAGGTGAATTGAATGAAAAAGTAGCTCCCTTTAGAACACCATCAATTCCTTCATGGCTTTCAGAGTTTCCACAACTCTCTGGTTCAAGTGCATGCTTATGAACACCTGCATCCTGAAAATGATGATTCAAGCTATTGCATCCCCCATGAATACAATATTCACACTCTTTAGGTAGAAGACCCTAAATGAAACTCCTTCTTGGAACTGTTTCAATGGCCTTCATGGCAGCTTTGGAACTTTCACCATAAGACTGTCCATAGCTAAGACCTAAATACTTAGGCCTTTCCTTAGCCATCATTGGCTCAACAATACCCTGTGCATGTTTACCCAAGCCTTTTCCTTCATAGCGCATCTTGGACATTAATTTGGACCCTATGCCTATGGTATGCTTTTCAAAAGAACCAATATAAACATTCTTAGAGGAATTTGAAGACAAACAGAAATTGTTTACCTCTTCTTCAAGCTGATACTTGACCAAGGCCTCCTTGGCAAAAGAGAGTTGTGTCTCCAACTCATGCATCCTTTCCAGGTTCATATTTGCAATATGAAATTTCCTCTCCATTTCCTGCAATTTGTCAGAAAGCAACTGCTTCTCTTCCTTCATGGAATTTAACTGCTCTCTAAGTATGTATTATGAAGCCAACTCACAAAAATATATAAAATATAGTTGAACACCTTAGAATTCAGCCTTTTCGAGGGGGCAACTTCCTTTACATTACACAAAAGAACAATTCTTGGATGCTTCAAATGAGAAAACCTCCTCTCTATAAATAGGAGTGTAAGGGGTCACAATATAACCAAGCCGACAAAAGAATAATAATATAGAGGCACAAAAGTAACAATAGATGGATTCTATGAGGCACAATAATATTGATGTGGGGACAATAGGGGCACAACAATATTAATAAGGGATACAACTACAATATTAGTGGGGGCATCACTAGTATTATAGGGACCTAACATGCCCCTCTCCTTCAAAAAATTGTTGTCCTCAATGCTTGAGTAGTTTTGGATGCTTCTATATAAAATTCTCATCCTCCCATGTGGAATCTTCAGCGGATAGGTTCTTCCACTTGATAAGATACTCCGAAATTGATCGATTTCGTAGCTGTCGAGTTCTTATTTCTGTGACTGCTTCCGGTTACAATATAATTTTTCCTTCCTCATCAAGTTCTGGCAATATAGTTTGAACTAGGAGCTTGTCGCCTATAACCTTCTTTAAACATGAAACATGGAAAACTAGGTGCAATCGAGAAGCTGCAGGAAGCTCCAATTTGTATGCCATAGTACCAATCTTTT